>JASCZW010006889.1:0-79270 GCA_034211315.2 Aedes japonicus | reverse complement strand
TTGAGCGAAGCGTAACGGTCGTCACTACACCCGATAAAAGTTACCCTAGGGACACGGCACACACACTGAGTAGGAGCGAGCTAACTGTCAACTCGACAGGCCATGAATTGTGAGAAGAATGCCTAGGGCAGTGATGTGGCAAAACTAAAACAATAGATAAGTGCTCAGGAGAAGAATTCTATTGTAATTTGATTGATTGCTACTTAAAATATAAAGTTACGACTAAATTGCCTTATAAAATACCTACGAATCTAGTTATATCCTATTAAAAGTTATAATATATACACTGTAAGTAAAATCATGCCTTATAAACTAGTTAAAATTATCCTTAACTTGCCTTTAAATATAGGATACAGAAATCTCGGCCAGAATTGCCGACAAGAAGTAGTTTAGGTGAATAGGGTCACCAGAATTGTAAGTAATTAAGTTGTTATCAATTACATTGAATTTATATAAACTTTTTCCATTAGTTTTAGAGCATTACAGCATAAATAAAGCAACCGAATTGCTAAGAAAACGGTGTTACCCTAATTCTACTTCGACTCGACAACATTCTCTAAAAAATTCTGTATTCAGCCGTTGGAAATTTGAACAGACTCTCGGATCGGAAAACCAGAGGTATATTGACGATGGCAACTAATGCAGAAAAGATGCACATTTGCATAGCCTGCAACAAACGAGACCGGTCGGAGAACATGGTAGCCTGTGATGCCTGTGAGGATCGGTACCATATTTCGTGTGCGACGGTCGATGATAACATTCGGGCGGATAATAGTTGGTCGTGCAGCAAATGTGCCTCTGTAGGGATCGAAGTCGCTGTATCGAAGTCTGGCAAATCGAACAGAAGTAGTCGATCAGTACGAATCCAACTTCAATTGCTGAAGCTTGAGGAAGACCGGAGGGCTGAGGAGAAAGCACTGTTGGAGAAAGCTCATTTGGAGAAGAAGTTCCGGGAACAAAAGTATGCATTACTGATTGCGGAAGCGGAGGATAACGAAGGTAGTATCAGAAGCCATCACAGTCGAGTTAGCAGCAGCACTAGAGTCAACCGGTGGCTATTGGAACATGCCGGCCTGTTGACAGATGGCGGTAGTGAATCCAATACGGGTGAACCGATTCAGACAGTACAGCCGTCGGTTCTAGCGGAAGAAGCTAATGTCCATGAGACTCCTCTTACCTCTTTGAGAGCAAACGCAGGTAACTCCAAGGGAGCAATATCAAAGTGGACGGAACCAAACAAGGATAGTGCATCAACACTCATACAGCAACCGTTGCTGCCAACCTTGAAACCTCTAGCAGTGCCGTCGAATCAACAAGCGAAGACATTGTCCCCAATACCACGACCGATTCATCAGTCGATTTCACAACCGTGTCAGCACCCAGTTCCACAGGCTGACCATGGACCGATTCAACAGCCAATTCTGAAGATGGCGCAGCGTTCGATCATCCAGCAGGTACCGCAAACGATTTCACAGCCAGATCCACAGCAAATTCCACAATCGAGTACTAGTTTGGTTCCGCATCTAGAACCGCAATTGATGGCGAAGCCAACTTCGCAAGCAATGCCGCAGCTAGCCCCTCAGTCGGTCCCTCAACCGTTAACGCAATCGGTCCCAGAGCAGATACCGTGGCCTCCAAATCCAGAACCAATGCAGTTACCCACAAACCCACAGTTGAATCCAGTACCACCGTATGCTTATCCGACATCGATGCCACCAAATCTACAACCTGGATATCCAAATCCATTGAATGAGATGCAGCCAGTTCAGTACCAAACAGCTTGGGGACATTATCAGCAGCAATTAGCGGCCAGGCAGGTAGTGCCCAAGGATCTCCCCGTTTTCAGTGGTAACCCGGAGGAGTGGCCGTTATTCATAAGCAGCTATAGGAACTCAACGGCAATGTGTGGATATTCGGATGCCGAAAACCTAATGAGGTTACAACGGTGCCTGAAGGGCTGTGCACTGGAAGCAGTTCGAAGTAATCTTCTGCTTCCTAACTCGGTTGCTCAAGTTATGACAACACTGGAAATGTTATTTGGTAGTCCGGATCGTTTGCTGCAGTCGATGCTGAACAAGGTACGCTCTGTACCGACACCCAAGGCAGAGCGGTTAGAAACCCTGGTTAACTTTGGCATCACCGTGCAGAATCTCGTCGGACATTTGAAAGCAGCAAACCAGCAGGCGCATTTGATGAACCCATCGTTATTGAGTGAGCTCGTCGAAAAGTTACCGGCCAATATTCGTTTGGACTGGGCGCTGTTCAAGAAGCGTGTCGGCTACGTCGATTTGGGCACTTTCAGTGACTACATGGCAACGATCACCTCTGCAGCCAGCGATGTTAGTCACTTCAGCGAGCGCGAAGGACAGCGATCGATTCGGCCCGAGAAGCAAACTACGAAGGAGAAAGCATACACGAATGCGCATTATTCGCAAGATTTTCGTAAGCAAGAAAGTCCTGCAGGTAAGAGGGTAGATAGTCAGGCTAGGCCATGCTACGTTTGTCAGAGTAACAAGCACAGGATTAGGGACTGCATTAAATTTAAGTCGTCTTCCTCTGCGGACCGGTGGAAAGTAGTTCAAACACACCAACTCTGCGTGCGATGTCTGGTAGTGCATGGTAAATGGCCGTGCAAATCCACACGGGTCTGTGACGTGGGGGGTTGTTCTAAAGGCCATAATACGATGTTACATCCTGGACTACCTGAATCCAATCAGTCTTCACCTACCGGCTCGAAATCACCAGCTATCGTCTCTGTTCATCGTCAAGGGCAGAGCTCGATACTCTTTCGTATCATCCCTGTTACATTGTATGGGGAGGGAACACAAGTCGAAACATTCGCCTTTCTTGATGAGGGTTCATCTTTGACGCTTATGGATGCCGATATCGCAGATCAACTGAATATCCACGGAGAAGTGCAGCCCTTATGCTTGACATGGACAGCGAACGTAACGCGCCGTGAAGCTACATCTCGACGTGTAAATTTGCAGATTTCGGGTGTGTCTGGGGGTGCTAAATTTACTTTGGAAAATGTTCGTACTGTGGCGGGCTTGGATTTACCGGTCCAAACTCTTCGCTACGGGGATCTAGCAAAGATGTATCCCTATCTGGCTGGACTTCCAGTCAATAATTATGAACAAGCTGCTCCAAGAATTTTGATTGGACTGGACAATTTGCGTCTTTCTATTCCGCTTAAAAAGAGGGAAAGGGGGACACAGGAACCAGTTGCTACGAAGACCAGATTAGGTTGGACTGTGTTCGGTAGTATCGGTGATTCAGCTGAAATCATTAAAGCGCCGTCATTTCACATCTGTGAATGCGAGGAGGTGACCGGTCTGCATGAACTAGTGGAGAGTTTCTTTGCAGAGGAAAGCCTTGGTATTTCGGTACCACGTACGCTCGAGGGAGAAGAAGATCGTCGAGCAAGAGAGATACTGGAAAAACAACAGTTCAACGGCAGGATGGTCGCTATGAAACGGGATTAATATGGCGCAGTGATAGGGTGCAGTTACCACCTAGCTACGCTATGGCGGAAAAAGATTAGCATGTCTTCATCGTCGACTGAAATCAAATCCAGAGTTGAAAGCGACTTTGGAGGGGCAAATCGAAGACTATCAGCGCAAGGGCTACGCTCACAAGGCTTCGCAACAGGAGATCGAAGCCGCTGACCCGAAGCGATTGTGGTTTCTGCCGTTGGGAGTGGTGGTCAATCCTCGGAAACCCGGGAAAGTTCGAATGATTTGGGATGCAGCTGCCAAGGTAAACGGGGTGTCCCTCAATGGAACGTTATTGAAGGGACCGGATCTGCTAACTCCACTTCCGAAAGTCATGTCACGATTTCGACAAAGGCAAGTAGCAGCTGTTGGAGATGTGCGTGAAATGTATCATCAATTCTTCATTCGGCGAGCGGATCGCTTGGCTCAGTGTTTTCTTTGGGCTTCTGATCCATCGACAGCTCCGGAAACATTCATTATGGATGTAGCTACCTTTGGGTCGACGTGTTCACCTTGTCAGGCTCAATATATCAAGAACCTGAATGCGAAGAACTACGAGCGTGAGTTTCCGGAGGCTGCAATAGCTATAGTAGAGAACCATTATGTGGATGACTACTTAGATAGCCGGGACACAGAGGAGGAAATGACGAAGCTGGCCGTGGATGTCCGTTTAGTTCACGGAAAAGCTGGATTCGAAATCAGACACTGGCTGTCGAACTCAACGAAGGTGCTGCAAGGACTAGGAGAGATGAAAGTGGCTCATCGGAAGGAATTCAGCAACGACAAGGTTAACCAGGTTGAACGGGTGCTGGGAATGGCATGGCTTCCAGAGGAGGACGTATTTATCTTCAGTTCGTCCTTACCAGAAGATCTACAGAATCTCGTGATGGGAGTTTCAGCGCCGACGAAGAGGAAGATTTTGAGGTTTATAATGAGTTTATATGATCCACTCGGCTTGATCTCTCACGTTCTCATCCATGGTAAAGTAGTGATCCAAGATCTTTGGCGATGTGGAGTTGGATGGGACGAAGTAATTCCGGAAAGTATCAGCGAAAGCTGGAGACGTTTTGCAGGCGTTTTGCGTGAACTGAACTTAGTGCGAGTACCTCGTTGCTATTTCTCTGGATATGAGACGCTATGCTACCAAACGTTGGAGCTCCATGTGTTTGTGGATGCAGGTCTATCCGCTTTGGCTTGTGTAGCTTACTTCCGGGTGATTGATCGCGGGCAACCACGGTGTGCGCTGGTGGCCTCGAAAACCAAAGTAGCTCCCCTCAAGCCACAATCGATACCCCGCTTAGAGCTTCAATCAGCATTGTTAGGCAGCCGCTTGATGAAAACTGTAGCCGAAAACCATTCAATAACTATCGCAAAAAGGTATATCTGGACTGATTCAGATACAGTGCTGTCGTGGATAAGATCAGATGCCAGGAAGTATCGACAATATGTAGCAATACGAGTTGGAGAAATCATGGAAAACACGAAGGTAGAAGATTGGCGGCACGTTCCGTCCAAACTCAACGTGGCTGATGACGGTACAAAGTGGAAGGGAATTCCTGACTTGCATCCATCTAACCGCTGGTTTGCAGGACCAGACTTTCTATACAAACCTGAAAACCAGTGGCCACTGCAGAAAACAAATTTCACCGATGTTCCTGAAGAATTGCGGGCGGTCCACGTCCATAGGGAAACCGTTAACACCTGTGTTATCGATTGCGCTCGGTTCTCGACATGGGAACGGCTGTTACGTACTATTGCGTACGTCTACCATTTCGTGCGGAGCTGCGGATTCAAAGTTGAGGTAGGCAAACCGAATACGAATTTGGACTCGGACGACTTCAAAAAGCAGAACAAGCACTATGGCGGATAGCTCAAGCAAAAGCATACGGAGATGAGGTGAATACATTGATAAAAAATACAGATAGGAGTAGTAGTGCTTGGATATGCGTCGAGAAAACTAGTCCCATAAGAAAGCTGTCTCCGTTCATTGACGAGTGTGGTGTACTCCGGATGGGTGGTCGTATAGATGCCTCACCATTCGCTACGTACAACGCAAAGTATCCAGTTATCTTACCGAAGAGTCATCGCATCACTGAGCTGATCATCGATTCATACCATAGGGCGTACGGCCATCGAAACGGAGAGACAGTCGTCAATGAGATCAGGCAGAAGTATCAAGTCTCGAATCTGCGTACAGAAGTGCAGAAAATTGCAAGACGATGTCAGTGGTGCCGCGTGTACAAGGCGCAACCAGAGGTCCCACGTATGGCTCCGCTCCCACAGGAACGTGTGACTCCCTTTGTTCGTCCGTTTTCGATGGTGGGCATAGATTACTTCGGACCGTATATGATAAAGATAGGTCGAAGTCAAGTGAAGCGATGGGTCGTACTCTACACGTGTCTGACAATCAGAGCGGTTCATCTGGAGATCGCATCATCTCTCTCGGCAGAATCGTGTAAGCTAGCATTACGGCGGTTTATCGCTCGTCGAGGAGCCCCAGTTCAAATATTCACCGACAACGGCACCAACTTCGTTGGAGTAGAACGAGAGCTAGCAAAAGAGATCCAGGACATGAATCGGAAGTTGTCGGAAAGTTTCACCAACGCTAACACAAGGTGGAACTTCATCCCACCTGCCTCCCCGCACATGGGCGGTGCATGGGAGAGGATGGTGAGGGCCGTAAAAACGGCTATGAACTCCTTACACCATCCACGAACACCGTCAGAGGAAGTGTTCCAAACTATGTTGTGTGAAGCAGAGTCTATGGTCAACTCGAGACCATTAACCTATATGCCACTAGAGACGTCAGATCAGGAAGCACTTACGCCGAACCATTTCATCCTGCTTAGTTCGGATGGAGTAAAGCAAACAGAGAAGGCTCCAACGGACCAAAGGAAAACACTTCGCAGTGGATGGCAGTTGTGCCAATACATGCTCGATCAGTTCTGGCGTAGATGGATTCGGGAATATCTCCCAGTGATTACTCGGAGGACGAAATGGTTTGAGAACTCGAAGCCCATCCGAGAAGGAGACATTGTGTTCTTGGTAGACGAAGGAGTGAGGAATCGTTGGATACGTGGAAGAGTGACGGAGGTGTTTCCCGGAACGGACGGACGAATTAGACAAGCGACGGTCAAGACGGCTTCAGGAATCCTACGCAGACCTGTTGTGAAGCTAGCCATAGTAGACGTAGATGGTGATAGTAAAGCTGGAGAATCTGAGCAGCTTTACGGGCCGGGGAATGTTGAGCGAAGCGTAACGGTCGTCACTACACCCGATAAAAGTTACCCTAGGGACACGGCACACACACTGAGTAGGAACGAGCTAACTGTCAACTCGACAGGCCATGAATTGTGAGAAGAATGCCTAGGGCAGTGATGTGGCAAAACTAAAACAATAGATAAGTGCTCAGGAGAAGAATTCTATTGTAATTTGATTGATTGCTACTTAAAATATAAAGTTACGACTAAATTGCCTTATAAAATACCTACGAATCTAGTTATATCCTATTAAAAGTTATAATATATACACTGTAAGTAAAATCATGCCTTATAAACTAGTTAAAATTATCCTTAACTTGCCTTTAAATATAGGATACAGAAATCTCGGCCAGAATTACCGACAAGAAGTAGTTTAGGTGAATAGGGTCACCAGAATTGTAAGTAATTAAGTTGTTATCAATTACATTGAATTTATATAAACTTTTTCCATTAGTTTTAGAGCATTACAGCATAAATAAAGCAACCGAATTGCTAAGAAAACGGTGTTACCCTAATTCTACTTCGACTCGACAACACCTTTCGTACTTGGAAAACTTACAGTCTTCGCAATTACTTATGAAGTTTTTAACTTTTCCAAGCATTCCTGGGAAATAAACAGATTTTTGAACCTCCCCGTATGTAATTTTGTAACCACTATGGTTGTAGTTATGGCTCTTCTTGATGAATTCCTGTTGATCCTGTAAAGAAACTAAGTCCGGAAGTTTAATATTCGAAAAATGAACTTTTATCTTATTAAAATTTTGTCTTATCAGTCTTTCGCAGGTTTGTGCTATTTCCACCGGGGCAAAAATACCATTCGTTGCTCCGGGATCAAGATATGCTTTAAGAAGCTGCATCAGGTCATCATCCGAATAATTACTTTTATGAAAGACGTGTCTTGTTTGGCCTGGGAATATACTGCATTTTAAATAAGGGCTCTTTTCTGATCATTTGAAACCATGATCAATAATTGATTTTTATACCTGTTAATAATGTCTGGTCCGTAAACTGCATTGTTTTCGAATATTTCGTTCTGCAATTCCTGTATATTAATTTCGGGTCTTGAAATTCTTGAAAGTCCAGTCCGCCACAACGTTCTGTTTTCCTTTTTTGTAGATTATTTTGAAATCGAATTGTTCCAAATAAAGTCTTTGTCGAGTTACTCGACCGGTCGCGTCAGTTAATTTTAATTCTTTAGTCAATGGTTCATGGTCAGTGTAGATGACGAACTCTCTTCCATATAGATATGGTCTGAAAGTCTTTGCGGCAAAGTATATGCCTAAAGTTCCTTTGCCGTAGCTGAATAGTTTTCCTCAGCTCTCGACAATGTTCTGGAAAGATACGCAATTGGTCGTTCTTTCCCGTCCACAGACTGAGCCAAAACAGCTCCAATCGCAACATTGGATGCGTCTGTGGTTAAAATAAAAGGTAAATCGAAGTTTGGATAGGCTAAAAGTAGATCTGTAGCCATTATTTCTTTCAATCTCGAAAAAGCTTGCTCGAAATCAGAGTGATCTCAAAGCTCTTAGCATTTCCTCTAAGTTTGGATGTAAGTGGTGCAATATGAGCAAAACGCGGTATAAACCGTCTGTAATAACTTACGGTTCCTAAAAATGATTTCAAATCTTTCGGGGTTCTGGGAAGAGGCCAAGTCTTCACAGCTTCCACTTTCCGAGGGTTTGGTCTTACTCCGTCGGTCGTCACAACATGACCTAGGAATTCGACTTCCTTCCTTAGAAATTCCGATTTATCGCACTGTACCTTTAAGTTTGATTCTTGCAAGGTCTGAAGTACCTTCGCAATATCCTGTAGATGCGATTGCAGGGATGTTGAGAAGATGATTATGTCATCCATGTAGACAAAGCATCTTACTCCGAGATGTTTCCTCAAAACTGAGTCCATTAACCGCTGAAAAGTCGTAGGCGCGTTCTTCAGCCCAAACGGCATACGAACGAACTCGTATTTACCGTGGTCAACGTTAAATGCAGTTTTTGGGATATCCTTGGGGTCCACCTCAATTTGATGGAATCCACTTGCCAAGTCCAGAACTGAGAAGTATTGAGCTTTTCCCAGCCTGTCTAAAATCTCACTTACTTCAGGTATCGGGTACCTATCAGCAGGAGTCTTTTCATTTAATCTCCGGTAATCCACAACAATTCGATATTTCATTTTACCAGAATTATCAGATTTTTTGGGGACGACCCAGATAGGCGAAGTCCATTGGGATGAAGATTCCCTAATGATGCCAGTATCAAGTAATTTATCAATTTGGGCTGACACTTCCTCCCTTAAATGATAAGGATACTTATAAGTTTTCTGATGAATTGGTTTTTCATCAATCGTTTCAATATTATGCTTTACTTCATGAGTAAAACTTAGTCGTTGGTCCTCTCTAAAAAATACGCCTTTGTATGGTTGCAGGGTTTTTGCTAGAAGTCTAACTTCCTCATCACTAAGATGGTCGGAAGGAAAGTTAAGTTTAAATTTTGAATCGCCCTTTCGATTCGATTGTTCCATCATATAGTAATCATTTTGAAAAGGGGTTAAACTATACGCCATATTGGGTTTGGAAAAGATAAATGAACCTGGGCTTCATTATTTTGGGCTTCATACAGTCCAGGTTGCACAGTAACGCCACAGGTGAGATTTATTTCGTTCTTTATGAGAAACGGACCATTCGTCGTAGTACATATGTTGACTATATTTTCTTTCGTTTCATGAGAATTAATAGATGTGGGAATATATTTTGCAAATGCATAGCTCTTACTTCCTATAGTGAGCTGATGCTTTTTGGTGTCTATTGACGCATTCATTCTTGCTAAATTTTCGTAGCCTATAAGGCCGTCGAAAAACGTATGAAATTTAAAGACGTAGAAAGGTAATTTCTCATCAAAAGCTTCTGATAACAGGTTAGCGTTAACCACGTGTTTAATCAGAAATTTACCATTTTTATTAGTCACCATAGCAGGATTTTCAACCTTCTTTGCTGACTTTACATGTTCGGGATTGATATACGATTTGTTGGCCCCCGTGTCCACTAGGAAGTTTAAAAAGCCTTTGTGGTGGGAACCCGTAAGTACGGTATAAAATTTAAGTCTGTCTGTTTTTTAATTTGACAGTCTGAAAATTTAGTTCATCTAGTTGAGTTGCGTCATCAATTTCATGTTCGTTGTCGTCGTTGTCATCGTCGTCCACATTACTGTGATCATTGTAATCTGATTCCTCGTCCGACTGTACGAGGTTCGTATTCACTTCCACTCTTTGCTTTGGGCGAGTGTATGGTGATTTAAATGGTTGTTTGGTTGTTTTTTGTTGAGAAGGGCCGGCGTCTTGTTTCGGTATATATGTACTATTCTTGTTGTTGGAATTAGGTTTGAACGATTGTGAAGTGGATTTCACAAATGGTTTTCTTATTTCAGCGTTTTGGTTAAGTGTCACTGCCTGGAATGCCTCCTCTATATTACTTGGGTTTGTGCTTCTAATTATACTAGCTAAAGGTTCACTAATATTATCCAGATATTTGGTAATCACAATTTTTGTAAAAGTTGCACTGCTGTGAGCGGGTTAAGTTGAAGGTTTGAGTTTATTCGCATCTCCAACTCTTTCGTTTCGTTGAAAAACTTTTGGTGGGATCTGTCACCCTTCTTTAAGGTGAACAGTAAATTTAGGTTAGTGGCAATATCTCTTCGATCACCATAGTGCTGCATGAGCACTCTTTTTATTTCTGGGATAGTGCTCGGGTTACCGTTTGCACACAGTGTTACCCGTGCTTCTCCTTTTATCTTGTTTTTTATAGCCTGCACGTAGTAGGCGTTCATGGTATCGGGAGAGCCATTCTCCCTTTAATTTTAAATGAACTGTATAGTTGGTCGACCTCGTCGAGCCATATTATCAGCTCTTTTTGTTGCCGGTGAATTCCGACAATTGTTTGATAGGGTCTGGCACTTGGTAAATATTACCACCGCCTCTGACCAATTCTTTAAGCTCCGCGACTTGCGCTTTGAGCTGCTCAATTTCACTAGCTCTAGTTTCTGGCATGTTTTACACTTTATTGTAAATAGAAAAACTAAGTACTTACAGTATAAAACCTGGTAGCATCCGGTCCGTGGTGGGGTGGTAGGCGTGATGAGTGGCGGACTGCTCGCTGTTGTTTCCCTCGTTGGTGTCGCTGCGTCGTTGATATATCCAACTTTATGCTGAGCGTGACCAGCTTTGGTTCTTCGGTTGCGGCGAGTCCCTTTAAAACTATTCGTTTCGTAACACCACTTGCTTCACTGATCCTACCGGCTGCGCCAGTAAGGAATTTCAGATTCGAACTTCACTTTTTAAAAACTTTAACTTCTATTAACACTTTATTAACTACTAAATACCGGACTGATACTACCAACCTAACTATACGAACCACACGATGAAAAAGAGGACGAGCCTCGCGGCTCGACCATATTTATTATCTAAAACTGCTTAGCCAGCATTTCGATTTGCCTACCGTGAAACGTGGCGTGATCGGCCAACAGCGTTTCCTAACAGAAACGTGGCGATCCACCAGTAGTGTTTCCTAACGAAGAGTGTTTTTTTTTTGTTGTATTTTTATCGCTGTCAGTTTTTCGAAAATTGGGATATATGGCGTCACCCGAAAAACAACGTCGTGAATTGATTTTGCGCACGCACCTCAAAATTCTCCAACTCTCTCATCGGGATAGCGTAAAATAACTCGGAATCCTGCAATCAACGGTCAGGCTTGTGATTAAACTTGACTACGAAACTCTGAGCATCGAATGGAACGAGATATGCTGTCAGAACGGATGTGCTATTAGTGATCAGGATCACAAGCGTTTCGCGAAAGCAATTAAACGCAATCGCAGTGCTTCGGTCAGGAATGTGGCCGAAAAACTGAATCTGTCCAAGTTTTTCATTCAAAAAGGAGGTACTGCATACGTACAAAGTTCAGTAGCGCTTTAAATCGTGACAAACAGCAAAATACGGTGAAAAATTCACGGGCTCGGAAACTGTACACCCAGATGCTGACGAAGCCTCATTTTCTCATCATGGATGATGAGACTTACGTCAAGACGGAATTCCGACAGCTTCCGGGGATACTGTTCTTCGCCGCACAGCACAAGTTCGATGTTCCGGAGAAAGTAAGGAAGCAGAAACTTCCAAAGTTTGCCAAGAAATGCATGATGTGGCAAGCGATCTGATCATGTGGCAAACGGAGTGCGCCGTTCGTGACTACCGCGACTGTAAATGGGGAGATCTATCTCACGGAGTGTCTACAGAAGCGTCTACTTCCTCTGTTGAAGCAACACGAGAGCCCTACGATTTTCTGGCCGGATTTTCGTACCACTATTCAAATGTTGTCATGCAGTGGAACGAAACCAACGGGGTCACCTTCGTTCCCAAGGACACGAACCCCACAACGCATCGGAAGTAAGTCCCATTAAAATATACTGGGCTATTATGAGGCAGGCACTACGATGTATCCCAAGGAGGTCAAATCTGAGGAAGACATGAAGGGGAAGTGTGTCTCCGTACAGTAGAAACTGCAGCCAGAGGTTGTACAGAACCTAATGAGTGAAATTAAGCTTAAGGTTATGGTATTGAAATTGAATAAAATAAATTTGCTTACAGCTTACTAATTAGTTATGTTATGTTTTCTGAAAATTTGAAAAGGATCGGTCAACTAGGTAACTAGGTTACTAGGCTTCAATTACGGTAGCCTGGTATAACAATGGAGACGAACTCGTAAAAAAGTAGGAGAGCTCTCTCCCTACTGTTCCTAAGCAAGACCAATTAATATTGTTTAGGCCCTGATAAAGTTGTTCAGACTGCTCAGATAATTATAAAGACAGTTACACTGATAGGTAAAATAAAGTGCCCACCTCATCAGTTTTTCTATTTATTTTATTTATTTGGTTCAAATTAAAGTAAGCACACTGTAGTCTTTCTTGATATTCCATTTTTAATATGCCTTTCAAGTTTTACTTATGGGACAATAATAAAAAAAGAGTTCGACTTAGAGAACAAATAAATCAAATTGTATTGAAAAAAAAAGTTCCAAAATCAGAAATCGATAGGTTTTCGATAGGTTTCTGTCTAAAGAAATTTGACGTGATTTGAAGCAGACGGTGTTTTGAAGACGGGATGGAAAATCAGCAACCCGTGCCTTAAGCCTTGGACCCTCCCGGAACCAACTTCCGGTGCTACTTCGGAGAGGTGACTATTGTGCTTGTTAAGCACCCAGTATGTCTGAATACTCAAGGCTTTAGTAGTTATTTGGTGACTGTGAATTGGCGTTGATCATTTCGTCATTTTTGTTGGAAATCGAGGACAATCTGGGAGGTTCTTATGCATACCGTGTCCCAGATGTCCCAGATTGTCTGATCATGCCGGATCTCGTGCCGTCGAAGCAAAGACATGCGAAAAACGCATATTCCGTGGTTTCCTCAACTCTTGCGCACTCGCTGCATGCGGAGGACTGTGCATGCCCATATTTGTGCAGGTATTGTCTAAAACAACCGTGGCCTCACAAAATCTGCGTTAAGTGGAAGTTCACTTCACCGTGTCGACTACCAACCCATCCGGACAATTCTTCGATTACTCAGGGGGTCCACCGACCTTTGGTTGAGTTGTTTCATTCCCTTTGTCACTTAAGCATATATGCGGTTCTAGTGGTCTTTCGAATACCTGTTGATCCAAGTTGTTCAAAGCACATTTCAGCCTTTTTTGTAACAATGCCTATTGGCATCATCCCCGCTAGGACGCAGACCGCATCGCGTGCTACTGTTCGGTATGCACTAACCACTCTTAGGCACATAAGCGTGTGCGTACTCTCTTACTCTCTAGCTTACTCATGCAGCTCTTGGTACTAAAGGCGGTGATCCATGCCGGCCCGCCGTACTTAAGTATGGACAGGGTGACACTGACCAGAAGTTTACGCTTACTCCCTTGCACCGCCGAGCTATTCGACACCATGCGAGATAATGCTGATATAGCCATAGAAGCTTTCTGGCAGGCATAATCGACGTGACTGACAAAGGACAGCTTATCGCCAACCGTGCCCCCAAGATACCTCAAAGACCTCTTCGATTGTTCAATCACCTGCACCGATTGTCACATATTGCTCCGATTTTTGGTTATTTACTACCGTGACCTCAGTCTTATGGTGGACTCATCCATCTCTCCACAATGTCGATGGAGTGCGAGGCCGTTAAGTCCACATCTTCAATGGATTCATCACATATCTCCAGGGTGATGTCGTCCGTGAACTCGACGATCTTCACCCCGTTCGGGAACTCAAGCCGCAGTATCTCATCGTACATCGTGTTCCATAGCACCGGGCCCAGGATCGAACCTTGTGGGACGCCTGCGGTGATCTGAACACGTTTCAGGCATACCTCTGTGTTGTACACCAGTACGCAATTCTGGAAATAACTTCCCAGAATCTTATACAGGTGCCCAGGAACCTGAAGGCGTTGGAGCGAGTCAGCGATAGCCATCCAACTATTGGAGGAATTTCTCACGTCAAGGGTGACCACTGAATTAGCGGACTTCTTGTCTCTTGCGCTGGATTGCCACTTCGACCGTCTTGGTGACGGACCAAAATGGCATCCACTGTCGACTTCCCTTTACGGAAGCCAAACTGGTTGTTAGACAGACTGCCTATACCCTCCGTGTATGTTGTCAGTCTGTTGAGGATTACCCTCTCGAGCACCTTACCCGCTGTATACAACAGACATTTAGGTCTATATGCCGATGGATCTCTTAGTGGCTTCCCGGTTTTTGGTAGCAACACAAGGGTCTGAATTTTCTAGGCGTCCGCGAAGACGTCCTCGGTCAGAAACCTTTGCGTCAACACCCTGAGCATTTCGGGATCCAGCAAGATAGCCGTCTTGATGACCAGGTTCGGAATTCCATCTGGCTCCGGCGCTTTGTTCACCTTTAGCGACTTTGCTATCGCAATGAGTTCCTCATTCGTCACTGTCGCCTCGTCGCCGGCCCCCGTTGTGCCGTTGTCAATGCCCACGTGGTCACGGGTGTTCAGCTGAGTCGCCCCCCTTTCCGTCGCTATGACAGCGTTGGGTCTGGGTTACTGGAACGCTGATCATGGGACAAGTTCACGGTGGCGGGGGCCGGGGACTCGGGTAGTGGTTCCGAAGGATTCCTTCAACGATGACCTGCAGCAGCTCTGGTGATTGCTCGGTTGGAGCCGCCAATCCTCTGGTTTTGGCGTCACCCCACGGGTTCGCATTGGCCCTCTGACACAGGTTCTTAAAGCAGGCTTGCTTGCTGGCCTTTATCTTTCTCTTCAGTGCGGCCTTCGCGGCGACTAGCGCCCCCTCTCGGCGTCTGACCGCGCTCTGTGCACCCTCCGTCTTGCGTGGAGGCATGTTCTTCGGAGGTCGGCGATCGACTCCGTCCACCAATACACCCACGATCTCCCATTCCTCGGTTTGACTTCCCTAGTAATGTTCGCATCGCACGTTCGTGTAAGTGTCATAACGAGTCGTTCACTGCAAGGTTTGTGGGTTTCACGCAAGGTTTCTGGGTTTCCCTTTCAAGCGCCTCTTTAAATGCCTCTACGTTAAAGTAGGACGTCCAATTTCGAGGGCAAATGGAGTGGATTCTCCTACTTCCACATGCTGGCTTGTATTGTGGACGATACAATAACGAACCGCCAAGGGGTCGCTATGGGGTTAGCCATCATCCACCCTCCAATTATTAAGCAGCCCAGGACTGTTGAAAGTTACATCGATTATCGATTCCGGTCCGTTCATGTGGTAGGTACTCTTGGTAGCCCCGTTGGCTAGGTCCACATTGAGCCTAGCCAAGTCCTCCAGAAGGCTCTCCCACTCGAGCGTCCAAGCGTTGAAGTTCCCCGCTATTACCAATGGGTTTAGGCCAGCTAGCTCAGTTGTCATACGATCGAGCATGTTAGAAAACTGTTCAATCGACCATCTTGGCGGTGCGTAGCAGCTGCAGAAGTACATTCCATTCACTTTTATAACTGGGTCAGAAATTATGGCGATATCCGATGCCGGCTCGCGTACTGTCTGGCACAGCAGCTGCTGGGCGGCCTCACTATGGTTCAAGTTTAATTGGGTTACCTGCATTACGATTGGCTTGTTGGAATACCCTTAGCGGTTAGGCCGTGAGATCCAGGAAACCAAGTCGAACTTCTCGTTGTCGTCTTGTAGCACAGGGGCTTATAACAAAATTGCTCGGAAGCGCCCATTTATCAGCAAGGCAAACAAAACCAAACGGCTCAGGTTTGCTATTGAGCAAAACGGTTCTCTGGGCGGACGAATCAAAATTCAAGCTTTTTAATCAAAAGCGGCGGGTTCGTATCTGATGCAGATCGGGTTAGGAGCTTCAGAAGTGCCACATCCAAGGCACGGCGAAGCATGAAGGAGGAATTGTGATGGTCTGGGGGTGTTTGTCGTGGAGTCGAGTGACTGGAGTGGGTAACGAAATAATGAAGGCAGATGCCATAAAGATTTCGCTGATCCAAACGGGTCTTGAGAGAAGTTCATATTTCAGCAGGACAATGACCCGAAGCATGCTGCAAAGAAGATCAAGTCTTTCTTGCGGTCTTGTCGGTCTCCCATCGAGAATCTGTGGGCGATTCTCGATGCCAGGGTTGACAAAACTGGTGTTACCAATAAATTCATCTATTTTGAAGCCCTGAAGCACACCTGGAAATAGCTTGATGCACAGCACCCGTGGAACCTATTGGAGAGCATGCCGAAGCGCCTGCAGCTGGTCCTAAAGGCCAAAATAGGAAATTTTTTAAAATGCTTTTTTTTTACTTAAATTTATCTTTCCGGGAGCCAAAATAAAGTGGACACTTTTTTTTGTCACTGTTTTTTTTTGTCAACACGAATTGATTTTTTTTTCTTTGAGTCAAATTCTTTTTTTATTCTGATCCCATAAGTGAAACTTGAACGAAATTTGAAAAATATGTTATCATAAATGACAACAGTGTGTTTACTATAATTTGAACCACATAAATGAGAGAAATTCAAAAAACGATGAGTTGGGCACTTTATTTTGCCTACCAGTGTACGATTAACCGTCAATTCAAAATGCAAACTATATTCAACCAACGCACAGAACTGATGAAAACTAAGGAAAAATCTGTAACTTTTGTGGCTTAAGCGCTGCTTGTAAACAAGGTCATTTCCGCTTGGAAATTGTCTGGGAAATCGAATGAAACTGGTTTCATTCACTGCACGGATATGGTTGTGGAGTTATAGAGCTTATTTTACCCAACTTCCCCTTATATTCCTGAATAATTTAAAGATATCTTTGCATGGAGTCGCTCAAAATCAACAAAATAGTGCTAATCCCATGTGAAATTTTCTGGAAAATCGAATACAGGTTGTTTCAACCACCGCATCAACTCTGTGAACAGAGATATGGCTGGTTTTACCCTGCCCCTTATATTATTAGGACTAGTCATATTCTGTTGATCTTGAGCGACCGCGAGCAAGATATCTATAAATTATTCAATAAGATAAGGAAGTGGGTAAAACCAGTCATATCTCTGTTCACAAAGTCGTGCAGTGGTTGAAACAGCTTCATTCGATTTTTCAGAAATTTCACATAGATATAACTATAAATTATTCAATAATACAAGGAAGTGGGGTAAAATCAGCCATATCTCTGTTCACAGAGTTGTGCGGTGGTTGAAACAACCTTTATTCGATTATTCAGGAAATTTCACATGGGATAAGCACTATTTTGTTGATTTTGAGCGACTCCGAGCAAAGATATCTATAAATTATTCAATAATACAAGGTGAAGTGGGGTAAAATCAGCCATATCTCTCTTCACAGAGCCGTGCGGTGGTTGAAACAACCTGTATTCGATTTTTCAGAAAATTTCGCATAGGACTAGTCATATTTTGTTGATCTTGAACGACTCCGAGCATTGATATCTATAAATTATTCAATAATATAAGGGGAAGTGGGGTAAAACCCGCCATATCTCTGTTCACAAAGTCGTGCGGTGGTTACACTAGCTTCTATTCGATTTTCCAGGAAATTTCACAGAGGACTAGTCATATTTTGTTGATCTTGAGCGACTTCGAGCAAAGATATCTATAAATTATTCAATAATATAAGGGGAAATGGCCTTGTTTGCAAGCCGCGCTTAAAAGCGACAAAAGTTACAGATTTGTTCCTTAGTTTTCATCAGTTCTTGCCCACTGTGCAACGTTTTCAATACAGAAAGAAACAGCATAAATAATGCATACAGAACTGGCATTACCCTAAGTTTCAAACATACAACTCTTAACATGGACAACCCTTATTGTAGAGAACATACAAGTGAAATACAAACTAAATTAGCTCAGCTCAGACTTACTGGAACATCCGTTAACCAGAATAATGAGAGCGAGTTCTTGGAAAACGTAAATGCCGTTAAAAATTACCTACCCCGCAAATCTCTCCTTCAAATCTTCCAAACGATATTGCACTAAATGATGGGACGCTAATTATTCAAGGCTATTACAGCTCATGACCTGTGTCGTTTCGGATTTTCACTTGCGTGACAAAAGTCCCAACAAAGCTACCGTACCCCACGCCTGTAACGGCACAAAGTTCATAACAAGTCCCTCAACCCAGATTATGATTCATGCTCCTGTGTCCCTTGCCCCATATTGCCAGGAAAAGCTGCTGAGTCAGATTGGGGCTGGTGTCTTAGAAGTGATTAAGGATTTGCTACCGTCAGAGATGTCAAATATTATATACGATCAACAGCACATGTCCTCCGTCCTCATGGAGAAACCCAGTTTTGTTCGTAATAAGAAATGACGCATGAACTATTTCACCGGCTTAAATGGGATCCCAAAGTTTTCTACAGATATAAATAAATGAAAAAGCACTGCGTCAACGATGATGAAGGGAATAAGCGCGGAAAAGTTTTCTTCGGAAAAGTTTCCCCAACTGGATTCATTTGATCATGTCGTATTCTTCACAACAATATAAACTACTTGAGTGTCACCTGACAATGTGTGTTGATAGTATAGCTTTAGTCTACGGTAGAATTGATTCCTTTCGTGACTTCTATGTACAACAAAGTGGATGATTTACTCCGTGCATTTGAAATGATTCCAAACGCTTGAATCCAAATTAGCACAAGGCAATGGCTTTCCTTTCAGTAAGAAACTCTTATGACGAACAACCACCGGTTTACGGTCTTGCTACTGCTAGTCACTAGCAGCTAACCACTAGTTAGAATCAACATCCGCTAGTGCAACCCCACTGACGGTTAGCCTCTGGATTAAGCAGAAGGACATCGTCCGCCCTTGCTGTTCGTTGGAGTAGGTTGGTTGGTACCTTCGCTGTCTTCGTTTAACCGCTCTCACTTTTCTCCACGCAGCAGGACCGGGCAATTTTCGTCAGCAACATTGCACTCTGCAAGCCTGTCAACCAGAGGCAGGGGAGGGATTTCGCTCGGTTCGTCGAAACTTGAGCGTGCAGCTTGTGTACATAAATCAATATTAACTTTCCGTGTTTGGACAGTTCACGGCAATGAACAACAGCTTTAGAGTGAAAATTATGGCACGTTGTGCTGTTTTTGGAAGCTTTCGGTGCGACTTAAATTATATTCATAATAGATATTTTAGCAAGTGAAATATATTCGTTATATGGCATGGCAGTATCAAAAGGATGAGGTTTTCTTTTTCAGTGCTCATATAAGCTGTTTACGCGTCAAAAGTAACTTCTGAATTTTGAATAATTTAGAACAATTTTACCGATTGATGATGCTATGAATCTTCATCAGTTCAGCGGAAGTTTCAGTTGCCTCTTATATCACGTTAAGCTTCTTTACAAAGCAGCTACAAATTTGTCTATGCTGATGGTGGTCGAGAGAAAAGCTTTCGCTATGAAGTGTAAGGCTGGCTCAAAATTTATTTGGGTTGAAATCAAATTTTGCGTGGAAATTGTCGGGAACAACAAACAAACCGTTAGTTTTGGTTAGAATGGTGGGTGATCTATTAAATACCTATTATGTGAATATTGAACATACTTAAGAACCCAGAAAATTGTGACAATCTTCTTACATTCACCTGGACCTTATAATAATGTTGGGAGTCAGCTTTGCGCATCGGCTGTGAACGGTGGTGTCGATTCTTTGTTGCGCACTATTCTTTTATTAGGGACTAGCTGAACCCGGTGCGAGCCTTGCAACGCATGCAACAAAATGAATGAAAAATTAATAAAACTGGCGCGTTTATGGTTCTGAATGAATCTGGTTAAAATATTTTTGTTTGTTTGTGTGTGCTATTTATGCAAAAAAAAGGTTTGTGTAATTAATTTAACCCTTGGACCGATAGTTTCTACTGGTTTTGCTTTCTGCGTAGAAGCATTTCAAAGACAAACGAAGCCGTATCCTAAGGAGTGTATCGAATATAAGCTATCCACATACATTTGTATTTGTGATGGTTTTTTATGCTCTGAACACTGCATGCTGTGCGTTTGACTGTCAGCTTTCTTTTGTTTACTTGTTTGTGCGGTTCAAATGCTGCGTTTTCAAAATGTCGCGTATTGAAGAGGAAGTGAAAATTAAGGTTCTGGACACATGGCTAAGTGAGAAGGGTATTACTATGCGAAAATTGGCGAAGCGGTTTGGAATTCATCATGCGAGTGTTAAAACCATCATTAATAAGTTTGGGAAACACTATTCTTTGGATGAGCTACCAGAAAGAGGCAGCAAACCCGGTTCTTCCAACCCGAAACTGGAGCAGAAAGTGGTATCTCTAATCATGAAGAACAAATCAATGTCAATGCGTGATTTGGCCAAAAAAGCAGGAACGAGTGTCGGAATGATCTAGCGTATCAAGAGGCGAAACCACCTGAAGACCTACAAGAAGCAGAAAATCTCGAAACAAAGTGCAGAACAGAAGAAGCGAGCAGCAACAAGGGCCCGGAAATTGTATTCGCGTCTTTTGCAGCGTCCGGATGCATGCGTTTTAATGGACGATGAGACCTATGTAAAGGAGGACAATACGTTACTGCCGTCGTTGAGGAGGATGTGAGCGATGCGGACAGGTCGATTCAAGTGGAGAAATTCGGTCGAAAGGTACTGGTATGGCAAGCAATATGTTCCTGTAGTTTGAAGTCAGCCATTTTTTACACTACCGGAATTATAAATGCGGAAATCTATCGATCTGAGTGTCTCCAGAAGAGATTGTTGCCTTTATATAAGAAGCATTGTACACCTCCACTGTTTTGGACGGATTTAGCGGCGGTTCACTATGCCAAAACAACTCTCAATTGGCTTGCGGAAAAGGGTATAGATTTCGTTCAGAAAAATATCAATCCACCAAATTGCCCTCAGCTTCGACCCATCGAACGTTACTGGGCAATCGTGAAGAGGGTCTTCAAGCAGACTGGTAAGGCAGCTGGAAACATGCAGGAGTTCAAAAAAATTTGGGCTCAAGCGTTCAAAAAATTTGATGCAACACTTGTCCGGAACTTGATGAAGAGCATTCGATCCAAAATTCGAAAATCCGTGAAGGAATAACTTAAATTTCATCCGGTCTTCATTATGTTCAAGTTTAACCTCGTACAATAAAGGATCAATTTTTTGTATGAATAAAATATCGGTTTTCAACATAATTTGAAAGAAAGTTAGTGGATAGCTTATTTTCAATACACTCCTTATCAGTTTGTACGTAATTTTCTCTTGCAATTCTTGACTAAAAAGGGGTTCAAACTTCTACACCCAAAAGTTGAAATTGTAGCAAAAAATGCAATTGCAGTTTTTTTCAATCATATCTTGAAAAATCCGCATGATTCTGAAAAGGCAATTTTGCCCATCATGATCCACAAAGCTTTTTATGGTATAAATAAAGCCATGCTAGTGTGTGCAAGCGGTTATCGCTATGTGTCTAGTGCCTCGACAGTCGCAGCAACCGTTGGGTTTTTTTTCAACCGTCAACAACTTCTCAATATGGGCGGTACAATGGCACAGAACGCCGCTACGCCATGGTAAGTGTGTGCGAAGCCATGTAAGTGTGTGCGACCGACATTTGCTTCATTGTTGTTACGTTGAGTGCCTTCGACAACCGAATCAACTGTAGGGCTTTTATTCCGTTTACCTCAACGTGTTGTGGTGACTGGATGGTTACAATGAAAGGCCGTCATGCTGACGGTCGCGGTTCGACTCTCTCAGTAGCGGATCGTATTCTTTTTTTTTTGTGAGCCATTGAATTTACTACTACTAATCAACTGTACAACCTCACGCACACATTGAATTTTTCTAATCGAATTGATGTGTTGCTTTTTTGCCCACGACCAATGTTGCATTTTTTCTTCAAGTTGCGATCCATTACGAGAAACGAAACCAAATCATGCGAAATTGCATTACAATCTTGCTTTTTCATTTTGGGTGTATAAGAATATACTTCTTAACCAAGAAATACACATATTTTAATTGCATGGATAATACTCATGTTTTGTTCAAATGTCTATTTAATTGGTTTTAGAGCCCTCCTTTACCCTCTCCAGAGGGACGGCGTCTTGAACCACCTAAGAAAAAATCCTGCCCAAAAACCCCCACATACCAATGTTGGTTCCATTTGAAGAACTCCAATTCCAAGAACTCGAGCTTTGCAGAAATTTGTGTTTCATTTGTATGGAAATCCTCCCCTTCCAGGCG
The DNA here is from genome assembly GCA_034211315.2 of Aedes japonicus. Taxonomy (NCBI): domain Eukaryota; kingdom Metazoa; phylum Arthropoda; class Insecta; order Diptera; family Culicidae; genus Aedes; species Aedes japonicus. Next base: position 56,850 of record JASCZW010006889.1, on the reverse strand, counting down.
GGGAAGGAGCTTCGAACCATCATAAGAACCTTCTCCGTCCTCTATAACCCCTACATATAAGTTTTTATAACAGTAGGTATGATTCTCATGTTTGGTTGACATTTGTGTCTAATTTTCATGAGAGCCCATCCCTTCCAGTGAAGAAAGGAGTCTCAAACCTCCATAGAAACATTTCTTGGTTCCGAAAACCCCCACATCCCAAATTTGGTTCCATGTGCTTGATTAGTTCTCGAGTTATACAGAAATTTGTGTTTCATTGGTGTAGGAGCACCCTTCCAGATGGGGAGGGATCTCTGATCCATCATAAGATCCTTTCCCGACTCCAAAAATCTCTGCATACAAATTTGCATAGCGGTAGGGATAGTTCTCACGTTTGGTTTAAATTTGTGTTTCGTATGCATGGGAGCCCCTTTTCCAGAGTGAGGAGAAGTCTCAAATTGACATAGAGACATTTCTTGCCTTCAAAAACTCGCCCATGCCAAATTTCGTTTCATTTGCATGCCCCCCCCCTCTTCTAGAGGCGGGAGGGGTCTTGAACTATCATTAGATGCTCTCCCGGACCTAAATACTCCTACATACAAATTAGCATAGCAGTAGGGATAATTCTCATGTTTGACTTAGATTCGTGTTTCGTTTTTATGGTGGCCCCTTTTTTCAGGGAAGGAAGGCCTTCAAACCACCATTAAAACATTTCTTGCCTTCAAAAACTCACCCATACCAATTTTGGTTCCATTTGCTTGATTAGTTCTCTAGTTATGCAGGAATTTGTTTTCCATTTGCATGGGATCCCGCCTTGCTAGAGGCGGGAGGGGTTTCGAACTATCATTAGATGCTTTGCCGGACCCAAAAACCACTGAATACAAATTTACAAAGCAGTAGGCATAGTTCTCATGTTTGGTTGAAATTTGTGTTTCATTTGTATGAGAGGCCCCCTTTAAAGAGGGAGGAGGGGCTTTGAACTACCATAAACAATATTTAATGCCAAAAACTCGTCCATTCCAAATTTGGTTCCATTTGCTTGATTAGTTCCCGAGTTATGCAAGGATTTGCGTTTCATTTGATTGTTTTCCCCCCTTTTCAGAAAAGGGAGGGATCTCAAATCAACATAGAACAATTTTTTGTCTTCAAAAACCACCGCATACTAAATTTAATTCCATTTGCTTGATTAGTTCTCGAGTCATGCAGAATATTGTATTTCATTTGTATCGGAGACCCCCTCTTGAGAATAGGGAGGGTTCTTATACCAACATAGAAACGTTTTTTGTCTTCAAAAACCACCACATTCTAAATTTCGTTCCGTTAGCTTGATTAGTTCCCGAGTTATGCAAAATATTGTGTTTTATTTGTATCGGACCCCCCCCTTTTAAGGAGGGGAGGGTTTTCAAGATACCATAAAAACCTTTCTTGCTTTCCAAAACTCACAGATGTTAAATTAGGTATCCTTTGCTTGATTAGTTCTCGAGGTATGCAGAAATATTGCATGGGAGCGCCCCTTTCCAGAGAAGGGAGGGATCCCTGCATACAAAATTTCACGCTGATCGGTTCAGTAGTTTTTGAGCCTATAAGGTTTAGACAGACAGACAGTGTTTCGTCCAGGGCTTGACCAGGCCCTACGTTGTGATTTAACTTGTTAAGAGACGACGATGACAAACGAAGAAAACGGACTACTTTGTCGATGATAATTTATTGCCACCGAGAGGCAGCGTGCCAGCTCGGTGGGTACAAGATGATAACGCAACTAAAACACCACTAAACTATAAACATTAATGTGTCCCTTTTATAGGGGACACGCAGTACGGATCTATAGTGCCGTGCGCACCGCATCATTACAATAGTATATAGATACGGCGCGCCGACAGTGTTGTTCCACGCTGCCCACTTTAGCTACAATAATAGCATCAGGCCATCATTGCATGCTAGCCGCTCTCCAATGGGTGGAAAGAATACACGCTCCCGGGGGGACGCGTGTTTGATACTATTCAACCACAGCAAGCACGTCGTGTGCTGTTTGAGATCGAACATACCGGCGCCCGAAAACGAATGTTTTCCAATAACGTGCGGCAGTAGCTTGCTGTTGGTTGTGCGGGCAGGATGGAACGAGCTTGTTGGTGCTGGTTTTGACGCTGCGGTCGATTGATGCTTGCAAGGCTTGCAATTAATGACGCTCGGGTCCAAATGATGACGCTTGGGTCCAATGATGACGCTAGGGTCCGATAGGATGGATGCTACGATCCGGCTGGTGGATGCTACGATCCGGAATATGGACGCTACGGTCCGGCAGATGGACGCTACGGTCCGGAAAGTGGATGCGACGATCCGGTAGATGGACGCTACGGTCCTGCAGGGGGACGCTACGGTCCAAACGGATGGACGCTACGGTCCTAACAAGTGGACGCTCTGGTCCGGCGGGTGGACGCTACGGTCCGAACGGGTGGACGCAATGGTCCGGCAGGTGGACGCTCCGGTCCGGCGGGTGGACGCTCTGGTCCGAACGGTGGACGCTGCGGTCCGGCAGGGGGACGCTACGGTCCAATGCGAGTGGTGCTGGCGACAGTCCGATCATCCACGTTGTCACATCGTTCCTCAGGGGTGTCCGATATCCTGGTCACGGCACCAATGTTTCGTCCAGGGCTTGACCAGGCCCTACGTTGTGATTTAACTTGTTAAGAGACGACGATGACAAACGAAGAAAACGGACTACTTTGTTGATGATAATTCTATTACCACCGAGAGGCAGCGTGCCAGCTCGGTGGGTACACGACTACTAACTACTAAAACACCACTAAACTAAGAATATCAATGTGTCCCTTTTATAGGGACACGCAGTACGGATCAATAGTGCCGTGCGCACCGCATCATTACAATGCTGAATAGATACGGCGCGCCGACAGTGTTGTTCCACGCTGCCCACTTTAGCTACAATAATAGCATCAGGCCATCATTGCATGCTAGCCGCTCTCCAATGGGTGGAAAGAATACACGCTCCCGGGGGGACGCGTGTTTGATACTATTCAACCACAGCAAGCACGTCGTGTGCTGTTTGAGATCGAACAGACAGAAATCATCTTTTATATATATAGATAGATAGCGCATTATCTATTGTTCAGCGGCGCGATCGTTCGAGTGAGCGAAAAAATAGAACAATAAAGTTGCGATCAGGTGATATATGTTGGTTGATGAGGGTGTAGAACGTGTTTTATTTTGTTATTGGCTTTGACCCATACTATTGGTTCACCATAGTCTCCGAATCACCATGTTAAGGATTTCCTTGTTTTCTCAATGAAAATAGTGAGATATAATTGTGATCGAGTGTTTTGGGTCATTGTTAATTAGCTAGTTAATTATGACCTATATTATTAGTTCACCAAATGCGTCGTATCACTTTGATGTCGGTTTTGTTATCGGGCATAGCGCGTTAACTATTGTTGCGTTCATTTATTGTTCGGTGGCGTGAGTGCGTGTTCGATGCTGTGTTGCGAAGTTTCTTAACTATCGGGCATAGTTCGGTATCTATTTTTTTTTCGAATAAGTTGTGTGCGCTCTCGATCTGAACAAGCCGCTAGGTACTAAAAGAGCGTTCGTTCTGTTGTTCGCGGAAAAGTTTTGATGTCATTATATGGAACGGTTCCAGTGAAAAACTGGACGGACGCCTGTGTAGTTGGGTACAAGACAGCAAGAAGTAATGGAGCAAGACAGGTAATTGTTATCCATTGTATCTTTATTAATAAAATTTATTTTTAATAGGTATGCGTTGACCATCAGTTTAATTCGTTGAAACGGTTGTGTGGAAACTTTGTTCAGCAATATTTTGCTATCGGGCGTATCGTTTTGTCATTTGTTTTTGTTGCCTATTGTTCGTTGCGTGAGTGATTTAGTGAGCATGAAAAGTCGTGGTTCACCGGTTAAGCTGAATCAGTGGTGAGTACACAATTAATTGCGATCCGAAATTATTCGTTCGCCATGCTTATCGGGCCACCCTATTTTGGAACAAATAAAAGATTGTCCCATTTTTTAAGTGACTACAGCGGCATCCGAACTGTTGGTGTAGATCGGTCCAAGTTGGTTCTCAGGCGTTGAAATGAATTGACTTGTTTTCCTAATGAAATACCACTACCGCACTCTGTGAGTGGCCCCAATAGCATCCTTACTGTTGGTTTAAACCGGTCAAAATCGGCTTTTTAGCATTATTTTTTTTTGTTGGGGCGTTTAACCACAGCGTCCACTGAGTTGAACTTTTGTGGTATGTTAGCATTATTAGAAATGACCTCGTTATGAGCATTATTAGAAATCACCTCGTTTTCCCTTTGAAGAACCACAATCACACTTTGTGAGTTGGTTTGAATCGTTCAAATCGGAAATCGGTAGAAATTTTCAAATTTTTCATTTAACAGTTTATAATTAACCATAACGAACCCTTTTGCTACCCAATCATGTTATCCAAAACACCAGTGATTTCTCGTGAAAGTGCAGTGGACTCAGCGGCTTCCAATAAAGCGAGTATCACGACAACATATTCCTACCATTTCCTTACTTGACCTGCATTCGGATGGGGCCGGCACCGGTATTGCGTTAGTTTGCGATCACCAGTTTTTACGCATTGAGGATGTATGTTAGTCCCCAGCACCATGAACATGATTGACCAACCGAGGTTGCTACTCCGTTATTGTCAGATAAGCTGGTTAACACAGAAACCAACATATGATGCTTGAGATTAGTACATCCTCAATGTGTAAGCGGTTGCCCCGAGAGAATAGCTTGCGCGATGACTTGTTTTATTTATTTATTTGACAACATCTTCGACACAAAAGTCGCAATGACTAGTTAAGCAACACTCTTTAAGACTGTATTCGATGAAATTTGGATACACGCAATTGTTCGTAACTTTTTAGCGTGTGGGTAAAAATTATTGAAATTTCAACTGAATGTGTTTCATCGTGTTGTGTCAATTGTGTAATAAGTTTCGTGAAAATCGGTCGAGTAATTTCAGTGATGGCTTCGAATGAAGAAATATTGCGCCAACAAATTTTGGGCACACACTTCGAAAACCCAAACGCTTCTCATCGATGGATCGGAAAACAGCTCGGAATCGCACATTCAACCGTATCTCATGTGATCAAAACGTTCAAGGACCGTAAGACAACCAAGCGGAAAAATGATAGTGGCAAAAAACGTGGCACATCAAATCCGGAGAAGGCCAGGATGGTATTGAACCAATTTAAGCGTTATCCCAACATTTCGATCAGGGATGTTGCGAAAAAGGCGAAAGTTTCAGTTTGTTTTGTGCAGAAAACAATAAAACGTTCTGGATTACATGTGTACAAGGTCCAGAAGGCACCAAACCGGAGCGATAAACAGAACTCGGTGGCCAAAACTCGTGCAAGAAAACTGTACAAGGAGTAGCTCACAAAACCGTTCTGCTTTGTGATGGACGATGAGACCTACATTAAAGCCGACACCAAACAAATGCCAGGACAGGAACACTACGTCGGCACCTTTAAGTTGGCCGTTCCGGAGAGTGTACGGAAGAAGAAACTGTTGAAATTCGCCAAAAAATTCCTTGTCTGGCAAGCGACGAATGCCTCCAAAAACGACGTCTGCCCTTCTTGTGATCTCACGATGGCCCGACACTGTTTTGGCCGGATTTGGCATCTTGCCACTATGCCCGGCCCGTCTTAGACTGGTACAAAGATAATAATGTAGCTTTTGTACCAAAAGACGTCAACCCTCCAAACACGCCGGTACTTCGCCCAATTGAAAAATTTTGGGCTATCATGAAGGCTCGTTAAAACTCCAAAACTGATAAAAAATGAACTTGAACTGAAGAAAGTGTGGTTGAAAGTAAGTAAGCAAGTCGGTCCTATCATTGCCCAAAATTTGATGAAAGGGGTCAAGGCAAAGGTGCGGGCATTTGGGTTGGGAGAAGAGGTTCAATAAACCAATGATGTCTAAACTTAACCATTTAGTAGTACTTTATTTCCAGAAAGATTGAAAAGAATCAGGCTCAAGGAAAATTTTTGGTGACCTATTTTGTGTGTCCAAATTTCATCGAATACAGTCTTTAATCTTGAATTTTAGAACTGTTTTGCTATCATAAAAATCGAAATAGTCACACACTTCAATGAAACGTCTACAGTATGAATCTGGTGGGGTTTTAAGGCCCTAATTTGTTCAATGGCTGAGGATTCACAGCAGTTGCCAATTTCGGAGCTGACGAGAAGGTTCGAGAAGGCTGCTGTAGTCGATATTGCACTTAAACACGTCGAAAATGAACAATATTAGTAGCATCATTCGACAACTCACCAGCGGTTGTAGATCGTGGAGTGTGCATCGATATTCGTATGACGGTAGATTCACTGGGTCGTTCCATGGCAGGCCGTGTAGAGCAACCTAATGAAGCGCTTCTAGACTCTCTCAATACAAGCTATATGAACGGCATGATACGATGATTATGATAATGATGATGATGATGATGAAATACTACCATCTATTGTGGCAAAGAAACTTTCCATAGCAGTGGAATAATCTGAAAAACGGTTTGATCACGATTCTATTGTTGTTTGTGATCATCAAGCTCCTGTATGAAGGGCCAAAAACGTAAAAAAAAATAAAAAAATAAAAATTAAAAAAAAACGTAAGAAGAAGCAATGGCAGTGAATGGCAGTGTCGTCAAAATCATCAATGAATTGAGAATCAAGTGGAATACAAAATGCCAAAACGGTGGATGAGAATAATGTGCGCCGGTTGATGAAACGTATTCCGGGATAAGTCCGCAAATATCTTCGAAATCGAGTTGATTATTTTTTTTTGTATTTTCCCTCTAAAGTTCACATAAAGTCAAACATTTCAGTTATAACAGAATACTATTTTGGAACAACTTGCTCGCTCGGTGAGCAGCCGGTTCGTAAATTTGACAACCCGACCCAACCGAGCCGAATGTTGCTATTCGAAGAAAAATAAGCAAAACAAGTTAAAACGTTAACACTACATCTTCATCTGGAAGACTTTGATTTCAATTTGAGTGTTTCCGATTTCGTGGGGGAAGCAAAATACGAAGTGCCCTGCCCGGCCAGTCGTTGCCATCCAGGGTGAGATAGGTCTCGTCGTCCATCACCACCACAAGTTGACCATCTTATTCAGCCGCTGCCGCTGCGTCATTTTCTGCAATTCCAAAACCAGTGAACGCGCAGTCCACAAAGTGCCGCGCGATGTCCGTGTTCGACGCAGCGGGGTGTCGTTTGTTGAACGCGCACACTTCTGAACGGAGTTGCTTCACTGTTTTTGCCATCACGGTTAGAGTACGACTGATATAAAAGTCAAATTTTGTCTGCTTACTCATGGGTTACTATGATTGATGTTGCATGGGTAGTTTTGTAAGTGCGGGTGAAGGTGAACCCATGAAAAATCGGCAATTTCGTCTATTTTTTTTAATGCAAACGTTAGTGGATCTAGATTTTATCAACACAATATACTGTTTCGTTGATTTTGTCTTAATTACTTAGGTGACATAGTTACTACGATGACTCTGCTCCCTGTTTTTTGCCAAAATTGGTCCCCCCAATTTTACCCGCAAACTGTGCTAAGGGAGGACCCCTATTCAAATTATATGCATAACTTGCTTGAATACAAACCATGATAAAAATTATGGAGATGGTACACAATACGTGTTAGTTAAAACCAAATCTGTGTGTGCCTATCTGGGATAGATAACCAACGAACCTCAGTATAAAATCGTTTCCATCTAACTAGTAACTGAAGGGTTCAAATGAATTTCTGTGTCGTTGTGTTTGACAACCCATCATCGGAAAAGCGATTTGTTCTTCAATTTACCCAGCTGAAGATATGTTACATACATCGGCCTGGGCTTGATGTTTATGATAGCATCGTGATGCCGGATGTCGGTACGCCTAAGGGTAGAGTGGGGTAAAAGGGTGATTTGAATTGGAAACTGAAAGATCAACTTTCAGATTGAACGTTCCCTCCAACAATGGTTCCGAACTTTGACTCAGCAGCAAGGCAAATGTTCTCAAACTTCTCGCGCAACGTGGGCTGTATTTCCTGCAAACTTCGAAAACCTCAAATCGACCTTTTGCCCCACCTTACTCGTAACAATCGACACGCAACCGCCCCTTTTCACGAGGCTCCATTTCAAAGACCGAATTCCATTTGTCTAGGAGCCTGCCTTCTGTGTTTTATCACGTCTTCGAAGGCAGGCAATCCAAATCATGAAAGTTCACCAATCGCCCATCAACTGTCGTTTCCGTTAAATGGGTCGGAAAAGCAGTGTAGAGATTTTCACACGAAACTTTGATGAAACAATACTTATTCGTCTGCCAACGAGCGCACTATTTCCCGCCCTGTAGTCGTCCAAGTAGAAGAGCGGTATAAACCTATCCGTTACCTTGCCAGGATTTGATAGTTCAGGGAGAAAAAAAGGGAAAAACATGAACAAGAGAACGATAAAGTTAACTTTAAACCGTAATTACATTTTCGGGCGGGAAAAGGTTGCGAGTTTCGAGGTGGATGTTCCCTGCAGAAGGGGCTTTATTAATGTCGGTAGGGATTACCTTGTCACGTTTCATAACGTGCCGAGTTGTGAAACCGGTTGAGGCAGGGCTGTGAATGCTGTATGCAGGAGAATTATGTGTTTTTTTTTTATTCAGGAACCTGTTGAGGAGATTGAGTAAAAACTGTTGTTTTAGCTACGCCACTACTGCAGGCAGCACCATTCGCAAACAATCACGTGAATTTAGATTTCATAACTGGGAAAAGGGAAATGATACGGAAATGATGAGGAAATGATTCGAGATTAAGCACTGGCTCTTGTGGTGAACTATGGAGGTGAATCAGTTCTTTGTAAGTAAGTTGTCATAACGCGAAATGAAGATGAAACTCATGCAGTTATCATAAATTTAGGAGGGGATAAAGGGATGAAGAATTTTCCACCGGAGTAACGACCTATTAGGTTGTTTGATCCATTACCGTAAGTTCTTGTTCTTGTCACCAAGGCCCCCTTTGGACTTTTAATTACTGAACCAACAACTTGACATGGCTGTGCAAAGCTTGCGGTCGACTTTCCATTAGCGACAAGTTAAACACTTTTCATAAACAGTGCTGCATGAATCTGCTATCATCGCTGTGGTAAATGTAGATGAATTCTGTCAGGTACAGCGGTGACAACATAATAGCATTCTTAATAACGTTCTTTGGTGTAATTTCACTATTGCATCTCATAAGCTGTGAGTCAAGTAGGTGTTGTGGTTGCTTTGAAGTAAAGACTGACTAAACGTGAATTGGTACGCACAAAAAGACCTGTAACTTGCGGTTCAATCTATTTAAAAGTTCCTTAATTGTTGTTTTACAGAACTTTTGGTACAGTTAGTAGTAGCTATCTCATTTGTTCGTCACTTCAAGAGCTGTGAGGACGTTAGCTGAATTGCCGATAGCTAACTAAGCCAGTGGGGGATTCCTAGCTACACAGATGTAAAGAAACATAGAATTTTTTGCATTATCTAATGCACATAAAGGGAATGCTAGATTTGCCAGAATATAATGGGATATTTCATGTAAATTTAAGCCAGATAACGCCTGAATCTAGCCTGTTGTATGAAAGATTGCCAATATTGTTGTATGGCACATGAAAAGTTGCCAACAATTTCGTTGTTTACGCCTCCTTTAGCTTGGATTTAAACGAGGGGATATTTTACACGCTTGTTAAAATTAATTATTTTTTTCTGGTAGACAACGCGATAGGCAATAAACACTGTCCGGTTGAAGCTGTTCTATTCATAACTGTTATAATCAGTAAAGCACAAATAATTTTAAATTATTGTGCGACCTACACGTTAATTTCGCAGCGGAATCATAAATGATGAAATAAATGCTTTCCGTATGTCAACATTGCTAGCACATGGTGGCATTCATGCAAGTTAAAAACGCGCTTTGATCTGTTTTCGGAGTGGACAGATGCCAAATATACAGACATGTATTTGTTTATACAGTGTGCCCGAACATTATCCGTACAAAAAAATGGTGTTAAAACTATCTCATGAAGACTATATTCGATGAAATTTGGACACACAAAATAGTTCACCAAATATTTTCCTTGAGCCCGATTCTTTTCAATCTTTCTGGAAATAAAGTACTACTAAATGGTTAAGTTTTGACATCATTGGTTTATTGAACCTCTTCTCCCAACCCAAATGCCCGCACCTTTGCCTTGACCCCTTTCATCAAATTTTGGGCAATGATAGGACCGACTTGCTTACTTACTTTTAACCACACTTTCTTTAGTTCAAGTTCATTTTCTATCAGTTTTGGAGTTTTGACGAGCTTTGCCTTCATGATTGCCCAAAATTTTTCAATTGGGCGAAGTTCCGGAGTGTTTGGAGGGTTGACGTCTTTTGGTACAAAAACTACATTATTATCTTTGTACCAGTCTAAGACGGGCCGGGCATAGTGGCAAGATGCCAAATCCGGTCAAAACAGTGTCGGGCCATCGTGAGATCTCAAGAAGGGCAGAAGTCGTTTTTGGAGGCATTCGTCCTTGTAGATTTGTCCGTTGACGGTCCCAGAGGTGATGAAGGGCTGACTCATTTTGCCACATCCGCAGATCGCTTGCCAGACAAGGAATTTTTTGGCGAATTTCGACAGTTTCTTCTTCCGTACACTCTCCGGAACGGCCAACTTAGAGGTGGTGACGTAGTGTTCCTGTCCTGGAATTTGTTTGGTGTCGGCTTTAATGTAGGTCTCATCGTCCATCTCAATGCAGAACGGTTTTGTGAGCCACTCCCTGTACAGTTTTCTTGCACGAGTTTTGGCCACCGAGTTCTGTTTATCGCTCCGGTTTGGTGCCTTCTGGACCTTGTACACATATAATCCAGAACGTTTCATTGTTTTCTGCACAAAACAAACTGAAACTTTCGCCTTTTTCGCAACATCCCTGATCGAAATGTTGGAATAACGCTTAAATTGGTTCAATACCATCCTGGCCTTCTCCGGATTTGATGTGCCACGTTTTTTGCCACTACCATTTTTCCACTTGGTTGTCTTACGGTCCTTGAACCTTTTGATCACATGAGATACGGTTGAATGTGCAATTCCGAGTTGTTTTCCGATCCATCGATGAGAAGCATTTGGGTTTTCGAAGTGAGTGCCCAAAATTTGTTGGCGCACTATTTCTCCATTCGAAGCCATCACTGAAATCACTCGACTGATTTTCACGAAACTTATTACACAATTGACACAACACAATGAAATACATTCAGTTAATATTTCAATAGTTTTCACCCGCACGCTGAAAAGTTACGAACAATTGCGTTTGTCCAAATTTCATCGAATGCAGTCTTTATTGTTGGATTAAAAAATCAATATGTATTGTTTGTTATAGCAATATGTTTGCAAATTACAAGTTTTATTTGTTCATTTCAAAATGGCTGCCCGTGTTGAAGTGCACGCCTTCAAACGGTTTGATAAGTTATCCATGATGGCTACGAGTTTTTATATATTTGTTCCAAACTTTTAAAAGAGACGATTTTAGATGTTAAAGTTTGCATTTAAAAAAAATGGATAAAATTTGCCGATTTTTCATGGTTTCACCTTCACCCACACTTGCAAAACTACCCATGCAACAGTAACCCATGAGTCAGCAGACAAAATTTGACAGCTCTATCAGTCGAACCCTAACCGTGATGGCAAAAACAGTGAAACAACTCCGTTCAGAAGTGTGCGCGTTCAAAGAACGGCACCCGCCACGTCGAACAGCGTACATCGTGCGGCATTTTGTGGACGCTGGATATCCGGTTCCAGCATCTACAATATATTGACACTATTAGACAATAATCAGAGCATCGAAAGAAAGCCCGGTTCCGGACGGCCGACGACCCATAGCGACAAGAAGCTCCAAAGGATGCTGAAGAGGAAGACCGAGGGAAAGTGGCTACATCGCTGCGCGCTTGGCCGGGAAATCGGTTCAACCGGCCAAACAGTGAAAAAGTACCATGAGCATACATGTCAGGCAGCGGAAGTTGCGTCCACTGGTTTCGGAGCTACAGGCAATGACGCAGCGGCAGCGGCTGAATATGATGGTCAACTCGATTTCCCCGGTGAATCACGACGTGGCGGTGGTGATGGACGACGAGACCTATCTCACCCAGGATGGCAACGGCTGGCAGGGCACTTCGTATTTTGCTTCCCCCACGAAGGAAGTGAGCTCCGAGGTGAAGTTCATTTCATTCACCAAGTTCCCCAAGAAGGTGCTGCAGTGGCTGATAATCTGCGATAAAGGGATGTCAAAGCCACTCTTCTTTCGCTCCGCCCAAGTAACGTTGTCAAAACCATCCAGGTTTATAAAGTTTTATTAAAGTTTTATGAGAGCCACTGGAAATCAATTTGGTTTAATTATGGTACCAAGAGGTGCCAACACAGCTTCTTTACAATGATTTTAAAACCTTGTCTTCGTAAATTCCTTTTACTCCTTTCAAAGGTTTTATTTTGACTTTATGAACTCGTAAAATGCTGTTTTGAAATGCCGTTTTAGGAATCATTCAAATTATCTTATTATGGTCTGTTTAAAAAGCTTTTTAAAACCATTTTTCCCCCAGTAAATGCATTAAACGGCAAATTGGCATTGAGGACATTCACCAAATGTCAAAGAGTTTTATAGTAGTCATTGCGAAGATGAATTGGCTTTTTGCCAAAACAGTGTTTTTTTCCAATCGCCATGTTGAAATGAATGAATTAACTGAAATGTGGAAAAATAAATACACGAAATTTTAAATGTAATTCAAATGAATTGAAGAGAGACCAATTTTGGCATTCTTTTAGATAACCTTATTTAATTCCATGAGTTTTCACGACATTCCTGATTAACTTATCAAATATATTTCAATTTTGTTTTTGTAGATTTAAACTCGCATTATTTATGAGGTGCCTTAATTTTCGGCTCTTATCGTATCAATATTCACAACAAAATTGAATGCGCATATGATTTGGAGCATAATACGCTGTGAAAAAGCTCAATTTGTTTTCAAAAAAAAATTTCCCGCAACGCTGGAACTTTTATTCTAGATATTATTCACTGCTTAATGAATCAGAAGCGCAGAGAATCGAACAAAGCAGAACAACAAAAAACAACCACGATATCACCATGAAGTTAGACAGCTGTGGCCATTTGGCTGGTGCTGATGGCAGCCAATAGGTTTGATGAAGTGGTTATAACATCTTTCACAAGAACTCTTTTTAAATCTCTATGGTATTGTAAAACTTTTATTAATTTGTTCTCACAACCGTCTATAGTGTGGGCCACTTTGTACACATTTGGCTTAAAAGATGCATAGAGGAGGTGTTGGTGGACGAAACCGTTTTAAATGTAGTTTTATCAACAAAGCCGGGAGGAGTGCTATTCGGCTGGAATAAAACTAAAATTGTTACTTGGGCGGACTGGCCGTGAACGGGGAGATTTTTAGTACGAAATGCCTGCCGGCTGAATATCAATGTGGTACCCAAGTCGGCGGACCCGCCCAACGTCCCCAGCTGCGTCACAACGAGAATTTCTGGGCCAACTTGAAGCGTAAGATCTACTCAAACAGTTTTATCGCGAAAACTGAGGAGTAATCGATAAATAAGACGAACAAACAACTCAAAACATGCCTGTTCGCCATGGCGAACGTTCCAGTTAACTGCTGGAAGTCTGCTTGCAAGGGCGTAGAATTTGTTTAAGCTTTGTTAAGTTTACACCGTGTCCAATATATTCTCATACAAAATAAAACTCTATTTATTTCAAATCGATAATCCAAATTTTATTGATAACTATACCCATTATTTTGCAATATAATACTGATCAGCTACAGCATATGTTTTGGAATAACACAGCCTTTAACCTTCTTGACCAGTTCTAGACGTTTTTCGTAACCGTCACAGGTGGCATACACGACTTCCATCGGCAGTTCGTCCCAAATTCGTTTGATTACGGTTTTCAATTGGTTCATAATAGACGCCCTGTGGTCATTTCCCTTTGCCAGCATGTACGACCATACGCAATAATCCAAGGGGTTCAGCCCAAGTTACAAATTCAATTTTAAGGTACACTTGAAGAAGTTTTCAAGACTCATTTGATAAAACCACGCATAAAACTAGATATTCTACATATCATCGATAAAACAGCCATAAAACCCTCTTAAGTTCCAAAAGGCCCATACTACAGGAGGTTCTCAAGACTATTTCCCAAGGTTCACTTAAAACTTGATAGTTTTATCGGTACATACTTGTAATGACATTCAAGACATACTTAAAAATATGATTAAACTACCACAAGTTATAATAGTTTTATGATTTTCCTCTTTAAGAACACTTCCAGTCCGTCACAAATATGCTTCGAAGATTCAATTTTTCGATTCGTTCTGCTGAATGGCGATTTTTTTTGTTTATGGTTGAGTGGAAGCTACTATAATTCTCTTCCAAAGTGGATACGTATGTAAATTAATTGTTAAATTGACCATAAATGCATCTGTTTTTTGCCTACCATTGATGAATTCTTCATACGACATTTAGTTCATTGGTGTTTTATAACATAAATTATAACAAAAATTCAACAATTAAGTGACAAGGCTGATAAATTGATAGATCTTGAATAAATTGTGTCTACAATCCATTTTATGTTTCAAAATGAATTTTAAACAGCATTGTTTGTTCGAACCATTGGAAAAATTAGAGTTTTGTTGCATACTTATGAAAATGGCTACCGTTCCGAGGGAATCCAGAATAGCCACGCTCGCCATTTTTACAATGGTTTTATCTAAAACTATCATAAAACGCAAATAAAACCTATATTTCTTACACAAGACTAACAAGATTTTTTGAGGAACGCGATAAGTTCTTCTTTATTTGTTCTACTCTTGAAAAAGATGAGTTTTTACGCGAATAAAACTTGTTTGAATTGCTCAAGTTAAACAAGTCTCTCAAAATCAGCGTGAAAAAGGCACATCATAAACAAAGAAAACGTGACGGTGCAAATCAAAAGTGCCTATGCATAATTGTTGTTCTTAGTCATAATAACAGCTTATAATTTAATATTTTTAATCACCAAAAAAAAAACAAAAATAAAAAGAAAATTTAACTTGAATATGCTAACAATCGTTTTGGGTAGAATAACAGATAATAAATATTGCCTGGAAGGCGGAAACATCAGTTGAGTGAAAAAGGATTTTTCCTGTTGATCTATATGCTATAGCTATAGGTTTATAAACCTAACGTCGGATGAAGTGCGCTGTGTAGTAGATCACTGAGCAATTCCAACGCACCACCTCCTCCACCTAACGGTGGTGGACATACGGTAACGCATGGCGATAATCCACTGCCTGAGACGTTAGGTTTAACTTGCACAACTGGCATAAAATCAATAATCATGAGTTATGATTCTCGGTTTACAACTCTAATTTGATTTGTTACAAAAAAATAGGACGCATAACGCATAGACCCTTCTGATAAGTTAGTCTCAGTAGGCTGCGATTCCAATGGAATCTAGCGATGAAAAAAAATGGTCGTTGGTGGCTGAGATGAAGGAGTATTCAATATATTGGATAGGTTTTTATTGAATTTCCGCTTGAACGATCCACTATTGTATATTTTCTTTCACCTATGGGCGTCCATTGTCCAGTTTGTTTATTTTTCACATAATGTTCTTTCTCAAGAGTATGTGCTCTTATTCGAAACCAAATGGTTCTAAGAGCGTTTTATGGCAGCATTTTCAAGATACATTCACCTTGAAGAAGAATGTCATAAAACCTTCTCAAAACTTTTATCAGGTTTTATGAAAGTTACAAAACGATGTCTTGAGAAGGGACTCAATTTTCGGGATTTTCGGCTAATCCGTTCAATGACCACTTTAACAACTCGTGCAGTCCACACTGTACGAGTACGATCTGATCTCTTCCGGTCATCTAACGAGCAGATGGTTCGGTGTACAAAATCCCACCTTACTCCGAGGTTTTTCAAATTTCTGAATATAGCGCCCGGGCGCTCACCTTTCAAAAACTTTTTTATCGCCACAGCACGAAACTCCTTCATCGCTGGTAAAAGATAAACACCGATTGAAAACAATCGGACATAACCTAAAAGCGTTTGTATAAATATACTGCAAGCGTTTGTATTAACATACTGATCGTAGTTCTTGTTAACTGGTTCGGAGTCCTTGTACATTCCATGTTACTATACTGTGTTTGGCTTGTAAAATACAGCTTGTGTTACGTCTTCATTATAATTTTCTCCTTTTTCTTGGATAACTTCCTCGTTTGCTGGGCGAGGATTCTCTAGGGTTTTCGGGGTACTTGATTTTCCAGCTTTTTAATCACAGCCGTTATCAGAGTACAGTTTTAGTTTTCAATGTTGAGATTGTTTCTTTGGCTTTCAGTCTTTTATGTAGGGGAAACAGATATTTTTTCTAAAAATAGAAAAAATATCTGTTTCCCCTACATAAAAGACTGAAAGCCAAAGAAACAATCTCAACATTGAAAAGTAACAGTCGATAATCAGTTTTAGTTTTCTTTGCAACTTCTTAGGCTTAGGCTTTGGTTTGATTTTCAAGCTCAATTCTTATTGCATTTTCAGCTTGATATTGACTTTCAATTGTTTCAATCTTTGCTTTACACTCCTTCATATGTTTGCTTTACTCTTTTTAGTCACGCTTTTTCAATTCTGCAATATATGCCCGTGTCCGTGTAGTGCCCGTGATTTTTCTTCCTTTTCCACAGTTTGCTTTGCATCCCAGTACGATGTTTTTTTGGTTTATCCTAACTTTCATAATTTGGTTTTCCTTCTTCCAAGCATAACTTTTTAGGAGGTGTTGCTGCTTTTGTTGTTCGTTATCGGCACAATAAACACACTGTGGGTCTTCCTCACATGAGTCCCCGTGATAATTTTTGCTGCAGTTAAACCACCGTTTCACGCCTTTGCATATTTTGCTAATATGTCCAAATTGGAGACACTGGAAGCATCGCATGGGACGTGGATAATATGGCAAGGTAGCGATATGCATAAATTCTTAAAATTCTTATAGTTCCGCTTAACGATGGCCCAATATTGTTCGATTGGGCGGAGCTCTGGCGTGTTGAGAGGGTTCTTGTCCTTGGGCACCACTTGAACGTCGTTGGCAGCATACCACTTCATGGCCTTTTCCGTAATGGCAAGATGCCAAATCCGACCAAAATAGAAAGGAACAATTGTGTCGCTTCAGGAACGACAGTAGACGTTTTTGTAGGCACTCGCTCAGATAAATTTCCTGGTTGACGGTTCCGGTCGCAATGTAAACGTTGCTCTCCAAGCCACAGGTACAGATGACCTGCCACACCAGATATTCTTCGCGAAATTTGACTGTTTAATGTGCTTGAAAATATCTGCCACTTTTTCCCGTCCGGTTGCCGTATAAAATGTCTGCCTAGGAAGCTGTTTAAAATCTGCCTTGACGTAAGTTTCATCGTCCTGTACCATGCAATCAAACTTCGTCAGCATCGTCGTGCACAACCTTCGCGATCGTGCTTAGCCGACGTGTTCTGTTTATCGTCGTGATTTGGAGTCACCATTTTCTTGTATGTCGACAGTCCAGCTCGTTTTTTAGCTCTATCCACGGTTAAAGGCGCTACTCCCAGCTTCTTTGCGACATCTGGGACGGAGAGGTTGAGGCTCCGTTCGAAACTGTGGGCAACTTTTTTTGTCGTCGCTGTGGCCTCCTGCTTTCGATTTTCCCCCGATCTAGCTTTTCTTCCACTTTTAATACGTTTGTAATAGTTGATTTAGCCACATTCAACAATTTGGCCAACTTGAAGTGAGAGTAGTTTGGATTTTCGCCATGCACGTGCAAAATGGTGATGCGTTGCTTCTCTTTCTTCGACAACATTTTGATAACTGAAGTGCTGATCTCAAAATCAAAATAGAGCCATGATGCTACACGCACACATCTTCAAAATGAGGGGTGTGCAATAGGCTGATGCAAAAGTCGAAATATTTGCTCCCCTAAGCTTAATCGACGCCAATTTGGGTCCTGATAGTCCCCAAAAAATTTTAACACATTTGGTTTTAATTTGGCTTTGCACACGCTATTCAAAGTTTGTATGGGAATTAGTATGAAGAATCTCAAACTTACATTTCCAGATCCCTAACATCTTGATATTATGTCCTTAAACCAAATCTTATATACATTCATATAGGGTAAGTTGTCAACTATCAAAATGCCGAAGATACCTGACATGTAAATTTTATACAAATATAGTTATTCATCAAATATAATAATAAGAAGTAAAAATATGTAATGTATATAAAATATATAAATATAAAATATATAAAATATATATAATAATATAAATTAAATAAAATACATCAAATATATGAATAAAAAATATAAAAAACATATAAATAATAATAATGCAAAAATAAGAATAAAACATCATACCTAAAGTGTGTATTTTATGTTTTATTGAATAACTATTATTGTATAAAATTTATATGTCAGGTATCTTCGGCTTTTTGATAGTTAACAACTTACACTATATGAATGTATATAATATTTGGTTTAAGGACATAATATCAAGATGTTAGGGATCTGGAAATGTAAGTTTGAGCTTCTTCATACTAATTCCCATACAAACTTTGAATAGCGTGTGCAAAGCCAAATTAAAACCAAATGTGTTAAAAATTTTTGGGGACTATCAGGACCCAAATTGGCGTCGATTAAGCTTAGGGGAGCAAATATTTCAAATTTTGCATCAGCCTAGTGTGCAATTTACGATGAAACGAAATGCGTCAAGTTTAAGTCGACCAAATTTTGATCGAAACACCTTTTAGACCATATTCCACAACATGGACGAGAATAGCGTTCAAATCTTGTCCAAAGAATTTGAAGAAACCAAGAAAACTATAGATACTTTTCAGAGTTACAAACTAATTTAAAGTGTTTTGTTATGAGTTTGTAATACTAACGTAATGACATGTCGTTTGCGAACAGCTTCAGTCGACATTGCACGTTGTTAGCTTGCTCAAAATAAACTAATTCTAGACAAAATAGTCAAAAGGTCGAACGTATCATTTGTAAACAATGATTTTTTCTGGGATCTGCTTGCTCCCACGAACCAAATAGCACCAGAAATAGATGTAAGCACTTATTACCTTCCCGCTGGTAGTGGATGTAGATATGAGCAACCTGGTATTTGCAGGAAATTTACGTTTTAAGTCATTGTTTACAAATGTTACTTTCGACCGTTTGACGATTTTGTCTAGAATTCTTCGAAACATAATTTTGCATTTGCGTTAGTTATTCACAGTAGAGTAAATCGATAAACAAAATCGATCAACAGGAAACCGTTCTTGTCACTTCTTCATGCATCATTTGACTATCATCGCTGACATCCGAAGACAGCAATTGATTGTTCGTTTCGTATTTGACAACTCTACCACACCAACTCAAATAAACAACGGTTCTCATATTGTGCTTCATTAAACTCAAACTGTGCAGTCGGACATGCCACTCGTAATTGGAGGGTAATTTTCAGGCAAGTGGAAAAATAAACTCATAAATTATTATCTCATCGTTCGCTGCCTGGCCGGTCTGACACTCTGAACCATGACCTCCAACTTGACTCGATAAATAAAAGCAAATAATTATTACTTTTCCGAAATAGACTGGTGTAATGATGGATTTCATCCTCCCTGCCTATCGACTGTTGTTTTTTTTTTTTTTTACGAATTCATTTATTTGTACAGGCTCAATCGAATCAACTTTACAGAGCCAAGTTTTCATGTTTATATACATCAGTTATCTTAGAACTAAGGTTAAGGGGATAGAACCGATTACTCGCGGTCGTCTCGAGGTTAATAGGAATAACAATTTTAAGGATGGGAAAATTGGGGTGGAAATTTTGAGCAAAGCATAAGGAACAATGGTTTTCTTATATCTAGAACTTCAAATTACATTTTTTTAATTGGATAACTCACTCACACACACACAATCACACTCACACACACACACACACACACACACACACACACACACACACACACACACACCACACTCACACACTGGCGCACACATTCCTCACAAATTTAACCTAAACAAGTTAGTTAATCAAACTACAATCTAAGGTTAATGTTAGTCAAAAACACATAAATGAGTTTCATAAACTCCAGATCGCGCGCAGCCAAAATATCTCGAATCGGTACATTGGGTTGTCTACCTCGAGCCCGAAGGGAATCATACAGCCCAGATCTGACTCCACGATGCTCAGCACAAAACCAAATAACGTGATCTGCGTCCTGGTAACCTTGTCCGCATTCACAGAGATTGCTGTCTCCCAGCCCAACACGGAACAAATGAGCGTTTAAAGAATAATGATTGGACATGAGGCGAGACATCACACGAATGAAGTCTCGACCCACATCTAATCCCTGAACCAACATTTCTTAGACACCTTTGAGTGATAGAATGTAGCCATCGCCCCAAGTCTCCTCATCCATTTATACTGCCAGCTATCGAGTGATATCTGACGAAAAATATGGAAAAATTCGTTGAAGGCGATTTGTCGATCATAAATATCGCCTTCCATAGCGCCCACCCTTGCAAGCGAGTCCGCCTTTCATTGTCAGAATCGAACAATGAGAAGGGACCCACACAAAGGTGATAATAAAGAACGTGAAAATAAAGCACTTAGAAGACCTCGTATTTTCATAAGAAAATAGGAGGTGTGCTTTACCGGTCTCAAGGAGCGAATAGCCTCTATAGAACTAAGACTATCCGTGAAAATGAAGTATTGATCCGGTGTAAAAGAGGCAACAGTTTCTAAAGAAAAATAAATTGCTGCCAATTCCGCGACAAAAAACAGAACAAGGTGCTTGAAGTTTACGAGCGACGCTTATAATTTTCATTGAATACACCAAAGCCAGCGGAGTCTTCTATCAAAGACCCGTCTGTGAAAAACGTTTTGGTGGAATCAACTAGGCCAAACTTTGCAGCAATATCACCGGAGCAATCATAGGACGATGATGCTCTGGGATTCCATCAAGCTCCTGTTTCATGGATAAATCAAAATGAACCGAATTTCCGAAGTCGGAGAAGGAAACACAATTGGGAATATTAAGCGAAGGGCTGACATCCTGTGTTATGTACAAATGATACAAGCTCGCGAAGCGGGTTTGAGGATTCAACTCCAGGAGCTTCTAAAATTTTCGATCACCTGGGGTTCATAACTTCACCACCTGGTGAGGAGCCGGAGAGATAACTCTGTAAACCGATCTGAGAGTGGCAACATGCCAGCCAGCACTTCAAGACTCATGGTGTGAGTCGAGTGCATGCAACCTAACGCGATACGAAGACACCGATACTGAATACGTTCCAGTTTAATGATGTGCGACCGAGCCGCTGACTGAAAACAAAAACTACCGTATTCCATAACCGACAAAACCGTTGTCCGGTACAACGTTAGAAGATCTTGCGGATGCGCTCCCACCAGGTCCCGGTAATTGTGCAGAAAAAATTGACCCTTTGCTGGCATTTTCGCTTCAGGTACTCAATGTGAGATCTCCAGGTGCACTTTGAATCGAACCAGACCCCAAGATATTTAAATGACATGGAATGAGTTATCGGTGTACCCAAAATTTGAAGTTTCGGTTGTAGCAGGGTTATGCTTCCTAGAAAAACTACCACCTCAGTTTTCTCCGTAGAGAATTCGATACCTAGCTCTAGAGCCCAAGTAGACAAATTGTTCAAGGTATCCTGCAAGGGTCCTTGTAGATCGACCCCATTGGGTCCCGTGACAGACACTACGCCGTCATCTGCAAGTTGTCTCAACGTACAGTTGTCACCTAGACAACCGTCAATGTCTTTGACATAAAAATTATATAAAAGAGGGCTTAAACATGATCCCTGGGGAGACCCATGTAGCTAAATCGAAAAGCTGTAGAGTTTCCATGAGAAAAGCTCATATGTTTCTCTGACAGCAAATTGTACAAAAATTGTTCATTAATGGTGAAAAACCACAAGCATGGAGTTTATCTGAGAGAACTTCAACAGATACTGAATCAAAAGCCCCCTTGATATCCAAGAATACAGAAGCCATTTGCTCTTTTTTAGCAAAAGCTAACTGAATATCTGTGGAAAGCAACGCGAGACAGTCGTTCGTTCCTTACCTCTACGGAAACCATATTGAGTATCTGAAAGCAGGTTATTCGTCTCAACCCATTTGTCCAGACGGAAAAGGATCATTTTCTCCAACAACTTGCGAATGCAAGATAACATCGCGATGGGTCGATAGGAGTTGTGGTCGGACGCGGGCTTACCAGGTTTTTGAATGGCAATAACTCTCACCCGTCTCCAATCATCCGGTACAATGTTGAGTTCCAGACACTGATTAAACAAGTTCAACATGCGCCTCTTCGCGACGTCTGGGAGGTTCTTGAGCAAGTTGAACTTGATCCTGTCAGCTCCTGGAGCCGTATTGCCACACTGAAAGGAGTGCGAGAGAGTTCTACCATTGAAAAGGGTTGGCTAATCTCATCTATCGAATTCGTTGTTTCGCGAGGAAACATTTGTGCTGGCACAGAATCTGGACAAACTTTTTCGCGCGAACTTGAGGATCCATTGGTCCGAGTACTCCTCGTTCTCGTTGTTCGTAATTCTGTTACGCAATCTTCGCGCCGTATTCCAAAGGGTACTCATCGACGTTTCGCGCGATAATCCGTCCACGAATTGTCGCCAGTAACCGCGTTTCTTGGCCTTGATGAGGCTCTTAAATTCTCGTTCGAGAGCCGTGTACCTTTCAAAGTGCTCAGGTGTTCCACGTCTACGAAAACTTTGAACGCGTCAGACTTTTGCGGTAAACCTCGGTGCATTGCTGATCCCACCATGGGGAAGGAGGTTTCCTGCGAAATGACGTCCCTGGAACTGGTCGAGTTTGAGCTCAAGCGCGTTTCCAAAATCAGGTTGAGAGGAAGTTATATTCCTCCAGCGGTGGAAGCTCTTCTACCGCTGATAAGGCTTCATCTACTGCTGTCTTGAACCTTGTCCAATCGATATTACGAGTTAGATCATACGTGACGTTGATGGATGCCGGTGGAGTGAGCCCGGTGGCAACCGAAATTTTTATAGGCAAATGATCACTACCGTGGGGATCCTGGATCACATTCCACGTGCAGTCCAACGATAATGAATTCGAGCAAAGTGTGAGGTCTAACCTACTACCAAGTGAGGATGGACCAGCCAAGCGTGTAACTTCTCCATTGTTGAGAACCGTCAGTATTGAAGTTGTCACAGAGGTCATATATCAAAGAAGACCGGTTGTCATCGTACAGTTCTCCTCAGCCTGTACCGTGAGAGTTAAAATCTCCCATGACCAACCGCGGAGCAGGCAGAACCGAACAAATATCTGAAAGTTGTTTTCGGTTAATTGGTGCTCTAGGAGGAATGTACACGGAAGCAATGCAAAGGCTTTTATTTTTAATAACAGCCTGACATGCGACAACTTCAATACCTGGAATTGGAGGAAAATTCACTTATAGAAGGAGTAGCACTTTTGATCCCCAAAAGTACTCCTCCTCCACGTGAATCCTCACGATCAAGCCTGAATAATGCTGAAATCGTTAATCGGAAGATCGATTTCGGCTGAAAGCCATGTTTCACAAAGAGCAAATGCATCACAACCGATATTGTGAGCTAAAAATTTGAATGATTCCAATTTAGGAATAAGACTTCGACAATTCCACTGCAGAACAGTGATCAAATCCCCGACCTCTTTTGGCAAATTATCCATCGAAGGAAATGATAGCTGCAAGGATGGGCCACTTTAATGCGTTAATTTCTTCAAAAAAGTTTTCACAGTGGAAGCATTGCCATAACAATGCTTTTAAGAGGGTCAGACATTTCGAGGTACTTCAAAATACCTTCCACAATATCATCGAACGAGAACAGCCCAGATGAAGGGGGGCTTCTGTTCTTAAAATCAGGGCATCAGGGGATTTAGATGTCCCCGGGAGAGATGGAAATCCTGTGTGTAGTTGGCACTACGAAAACCAGGAGGATTCGGAATATCCTTCTTTTCTCTGCTCTTTGAATTGGGCATGTTTATTTGAGGTTTCTGTTCAGCTGCTTTCACAGCTCGGATGCGTCTTCGCTTCCGTGGAGCACCTTCTGGAAAACTAAAAGATGCCCCTCCTCAACCAAATCCGAATCAGACTCGTCATCTGAGAGAGGAGCGAAAGGATTTGTATTGGTATCGGGTGGCGAAGCTTTCTTAAGCATTTCTGCAAAGATTGCTTCGAACGTTGTTTTAGCGAACGTTCTAATTTTTCCCCGCGTTGTTTATACGCCGGGCACGACGAGAGAGCGTGAGGAGGGTTCCCTTGCAGAAAACACATTTTAGTGTGTTATCTGCACAGGGGCCAGCCTCATGTTTCTCCCCGCAAGTTGAGCAGCGTGTCTTATTGCCGCAATGGGAGGCCGTATGCCCCATCTGCTGGCAGTTTTGGCAAATCATTACCCGGGGTACAAATAACCGCACAGGTAGCCGAAGTTTGTCCAGTTCTAAAAAGTGAGGAAGGGCAGAGCCAGAAAAGGTTACCTGAAACGAGTCTGTGGGTAACTTTCTTCTTACCCTCGCTGTGCGATATTTTAACCAATTTTGTCACTTCCAGTATCTGGAACTGGGGGAGCAGAGGGTTCTTGAATCGGCCAACCGCCCGCTTCTTCAAATTTCAGGGCACAGACTCGCCTCTGTGACCACTCCTACAATCTCCACATCACGAGCTGGAATATAAACTCGATATTCGAGTGTAAAATGCTGGGAAGCAGCAATCTCATTAGCCTGTTTCAGGTTAGAGACGACAACACGGAGTTTATTAAATTTTACTTTCGTGATCTCTGTCACGGCTGAAAATCGCTTCGTCAGATCAGTAGTGATTTGGTACACGTTCAAAGGTTTCATTTTGGGCTGAAAGTAGACAATCCATGGACCGACCGAGTCAATTGGATACGATCGCGGTCGGAAATTTGTTTGTGCCACCCCATCATCGGGTGGCAAAGGCTCTTTTTCATACAAACCGTCCATGTCGAAGAAACCTCTTCCACATGCACGATTTGCCTTACTTGCCAACAATTTAAATCACACACAGACACAAACAAGGAACACACAAATTAAAGCTAAACTCTAGTGGAATGAGGGACGGGGGAAAAAAAAACTTAACTAATATTACTGATCTTTTGCTGCTGCTGCTGCTGCTGCTGCTACTGCTGCTGACGCACCGTATGCGCGAACGTCGCACTTCTATGCGGGGAGCGGGGAGCGGTGCGCTGAAACGATCGCCTTCGGGTGCACTCGCTCAACGCTGTCGGATGACCGTTGGCGGTGTAGTGGTGTATCGCTGGTTAGCGTCACCACGCGGAGATGAAGCGAAAATAAGCGGGAAGATAATTCGCCAGCAAGCACTGCTTGATTTTCCTATTTCACTGGAAAACCACACTGCCTTCTTAGAAAAAAAGACTCACTTTTGCTCTACTCACTGAGGTGAGTATATTTTGAGAAAAAAAACTAGTTATTTCCAAGGTTAGCACTCGAATAAATCTTCCAAATAACGGAGCGCTGGATCGAACGAACTTTCTTCTTTCGCTGAACGAAGTGGGGTGATCGACTGTTGTTGTTGTTGTTATTTGTGCAATAATCCGGAATGGTCGACTTCCGCAATGGGAATTGGAGGCGTGAGTGAGACTATAAAACGAGGAGTTTATTGGCTTTATGCAAAGATCCACTTCCGGACAAATTATGTTTCGCGTCGTGGTCAGCGTTATTGCAAACCGCAATGATAATTAGGATAAATTAGCCACTGAACCCATGTTAAAATTATCCCAAAATTAGAGTGATTCGATTAAATAAAGAAGTTCGATGGTGTGAAAATTATGGAACCATTTAATAGAGTTAGCCGAAACGAAATCAGGAACGCTGGACGCAAATAGAGGCGTATTCGGAGCAGATGGTATCGTGGTGTGAGGCATTAACGTAAGTGTGCCTGCGTGTGCCGGTCAAAATCGATTCCTGTGGAGGTCTGCTTGATTTATCGTTCCCGGGAACAATGCGTGACAGGATGTATTGTAGGTTCGTGCTTTGCGTGATAAAACTTATTGTTTGTTGGTAAGCAAAATACTGCCACCGTCAGTTGTTGTTTGGAAATCTGGTCTCAGGAGGGTGTAGCAAGTTTATGGGTATAGTTTGCGATAAAAATGGATTGGGATGGAACGGCTGTGACCTAAGTATTTTTAGCCAGGTTGTGCATAAATTTGGATAGATTTGTCGTAGATTGGAGTAGGAAAGTATCAATCGATATTCTTAAACGCAAAGTGTAGGGATTAGCTTGGCATATATTTGTTTGTCAATGATTTTAATGCGAACAATTAAATTTTTTTTTCTTAATTGGATTGCTTTACTTTAACCGGATTAGAACAAGAAAAGGTTACCTTTTGAAACAATCATTGAAATCAGCTAGGGATCAAAGGGATTTAATCAATTACTCGCTGTCGTCCCGACAGTAGTGAAGATATAAACTTATGTATAGGGATAGGGATCTCTAAAATCATGAACTAGTTGAACTTTCTATATGGAAACCAAACGGCAATAGCATATAAGTCAAATACTAGAATATCAGGCCAAAATAAATCAAGAATAAATGTGGTTATGCCCTAGACAAGACCGCATGGTCACGTACACTAAGGTTGGATATTTCTAAGACGGCAAAGGTGTACAGTGAACCAATAACGCAAAAATGGCTCTTTGAAGTTCTACAGATCACTTGAAACATTTAAAGAATCAATAGCCACCAATAGCCATCAACAGAAAATAGGTATGGAGATTTCTGACTAACAATTTACCAGTTGGCATGGTCCACGTCAGAAATTAATATCTTTTCCTGTTTGTTCGTTTTTGTTCTGGGACAACAGGACACCTACATGTTAACTCCAAATAATAGTTTCTTCAACTTTTCCTCGCTGCGAATATTGCAAGTTACGTAGGATTCTACAGGGTCCGGCATTTGAAGTGCTACATTGAAAGGTTGATGTCGGTTCAGGACTGCAAAACCTTCATGTTTCTTAGAGCAGACTTCGGCCTCCAATATACCAATATACAGACAACAAAGTTCATAGAGTTCAGGTCCGACAAACGCGCCGGCCACTTCCAGCTTATAATGAACTCTGGAAAATATTCCGCAATCCAGCGTTCGGGTTTTTTCGCTTTGGGAGCCACCGCCAAGTCCTGCTGGAAAACCCAATCCTTGGAACCAAAATAATGAAGTGCCAAGAATTCGACAACGTCTTGTAGAAATAGTTCCCAATATGTGTTTTGGTTGATCTTCACTCCTTTAGGGGCAAAAACCAGCGGAGTCCGGTCATCACAATTCTGGCCCAAATTATCACCGATGCTGGTTTCTGTTGGCTGGCGGCCGCCAGATCGTCGACGTGGGTTAGTGATCTTTCTATGACGTCTACTTTACGTAGGTCTAGATAGCGGCTAAAGGGGTATCTAAAAGAAAGGAGCCGCAAGCTTCCAATGAATTAAGACAGTGAGAGGAGGTGAGCCCGTTCACCAAAAGAGGATTAGATAGATCTCCGCCAAGCAGGAAGGCGGGATCCGGTGGCGCATCTGCCACGTGTGGAAGCGCGACAACCTGTGAAGCTGGGGTCTGGCGAGTGAGGCGAACTGGAAGGTAACTTTTTAACTGACTGAAGTGCCAGGGAAATAGCAAGGCTAGTTGCAGCTGAAAAGGCCAGACAATTCACATGTAAATACACGCAGACGGATGAGTCCGTCTCCGTGGGAGGTCGCATCCCACCTATCATTATGGTAGGGACATCTAAGCGGGCAAGGCAGTCGCCTGGGAAAATTGCACCCAGTGCCCCCAAGAAGCGACTATGCATATGACATATGTGAACGTGGTGTCGGGATAGGAGGGTGGAACATCATCTCCCATGTAAAAACAGCGGATATGGCGCCAAAGGCAAAAGGCGCCAAAAGCTTGCTGATCCGGGCACCGATGTGCGGAGTAAGCAACGTAACTGCACCGGTGCAATGATCCTTGAGCTAAGAAAGGACACAAAGCTAAAGGGCCCAGCATATAAAGCGCCGGCTGAAGAAGCTTTGAGAACGGGAAAGGAGATATGTGCCCTAGCCACGTTAGTGACTCTCCAGTGTAAAAACCAGAACGAGATCATAGAGGCTAGCGAAATCTCCTCGGCTATAGAGGCCCAGTCTGGGGTCGAGGTAGTTGCAACAGACATACGGCTGTGAAAAGGGTTACTCGGGACCCAAGTGGCCCGATACGGCTGGCAGTAACCACCGCGGACTCAGGTCTTGAAGTGGTAAACGTCAAGGTATGGTGGTCGGTTTGTCCAATGAGTTTGCACCAGCCGCCAAAGGCATGTTTTGAAATGCCGAAAGTGGGCATATATCTCAAGAGTGCAAGGGCACACAGAATCTATGCCGAAGTCGCGGAAGGAAAGGCCTCAAGGTTCGAGACTGCAATCAGCCCCTAAGATGCACATGATATGCTTTGGGAAACTAGACGGCAATCACGGCACGGGAGGCCTTACCTGTCCGGCATACAAGAGTAAACAAAGAAGGAAACCATAGTGCGGGTAACCCAACTAAACTTGAATCACTGTCAGTCAGCTCAGCAGCTACTGTGTCAGGTAGTTAGTGTGTCGGCAACCTGAACAGGAGAAAATAACATATGAATACTTATTATTAGAGCACAGCATAAGAGGTGCAAGCATAATATCTCTCGAATTGCAAAACTAGTTATTTGAGATACCTAGGAATGCTTGAGAGGTACTGCTTTGGTATTGTATTACTTCAACTTGATGTTCGCTTAACGTTGTGAGAACAATTTTATGGTATTATCCTCAGGTATTTTACCTCTTATGCAGCACTATTCAATACCAAGGTAAGTTAATAAGTTTTTCGTACCTGCTCGTGAGCGGATATCGCCATGATATCTGACCCATACCGCATCCTGGACTGTAACGGAAACTGGGTTGCGGATAGGTTCAATATGGTAGCATTATGGACGACGGGCAAGTTCAGGCCGGTTCAGGAGGTGTTGTCTATCTCAAACGAGGACTTTGTGGTTGTAAGAGTGCGTGAAGTGCTCTTTTGCAGCTGCTATGCGCTGCCAAGATGGTCTATTGGCCAGTTTTTACAAAAGGTTGATCAGATGACAACGAAGCTAACTTGTAATAGCAGGCGATTTCAACATCTGGGTACTGCAGTGGGTCAGTCGCCTTACCGATCATAGGAACCAGATCCAGCTTGACGCCCTGGCCAGGTTGAATGTAACCTGGTCAACGTAGGTACCAAGAGTACATATTACATACATACTTTTGTTTGTTCAACATCACATTTTGGATAAGACATAATCTACAATAGTACGCCACAATACTCGGTTTGCGACTGCCGCTCTCCAACCTCGGTCACGCCCAATGTTCATCAGATCACGCTCCATCTGGTGTTCTCAGTGCTTTACGCCTTCTTGTGCCCACCGGATCAGTAGCGAACACCAACTTTGCAGGATTGTTGTCCGGCATTCTTGCAACATGCCCTGCCCACCGTATTCTTCCGGCTTTGGTCACCTCCTGGATGCTGGGTTCGCCGTAGAGTGCAGCGAGCTCGTGGTTCATCCTTCGCCGCCACACACCATTCTCCTGCACACCACCGAAGATCGTCCTTAGCACGCGTCGCTCGAAAACTCCGAATGCTTACAGGTCCTCGAGCATGGTAAATGTCTCGTGTCCGTAGAGGACCACCGGTTCGATTAGCGTTTTTTACATGGTGCATTTGGTGCGGGGGTGAATCTTTTCAGACCGCAGTTACTTCTGGAGCTTGTAGTAGGCACGACTTCCACTGATGATGCGCCTTCGAATTTCACGACTCGTATTGTTGTCAGCCGTCAGTAAGGATCCGAGGTAGACAAATTCCTCCACCACCTCGAAGGTAACCCCGTCCATCGTGGCATTACTTTTTAGGCGGATCCGGTCCGGTCAGCATGTACGTTGTTTTAGACACATTCACCACCAGTCTTACCTTTGCTGCTTCACGTTTCAGGCGGGTCTACAGCTCTGCCACCGTTCCAAATGTTCTTGCGATAATGTCCATGTCATCCGCAAAGCAAAAAAATTGACCAGATTTCGTGAAAATCGTACCCGGTTGTTGAGCCCGGCTCGTCGCATTACACCTTCCAGAGCGATGTTGAATAGTAGGCATCAAAGTGATAACGTCTCACCTTGTCGCAGTCTCCGACGAGATTGGAATGAAGTGGATAGTTCACCCGAAACCCTTACGCAGTTTTGCACACCGTCCATCGTTGCTCGTTGATGAGTCTGGTCAGCTTCCCAGGAAAGCCGTTTTCTTCCATATGTTTTCCATAGCTCTGTGCGGTCGATGCTGTCGTATGCTGCCTTGAAGTCGATGAACAGGTGATGCGTTGGGATCTGGTATTCACGGCATTTCTGGAGGATTTGCCTTACGGCGAAGATATGGTCCGTTGTCGATTGGCCGTCAATGAAGCCGGCTTGATAACGTCACACGAACTTATTCGGTTTAGGTGACAGACGACGGAATATGATCTGTTATAGCACTTTATAGGCGATATATTTTATACATGGATAACCCCTTCCTTCTATTCCTCCGGTAGCTGTTCGGTTTCCCAGATCCTGGCTATCATCCGTTGCAAGCAGGTAGCCAACTTTTCTGGGCCCATCTTGACGAGTTCAGCAGCGATACCATCTTTACCAGCTGCTTTATTAGTGGATGGCATCCTTAACTTCCCTCAGAAATGGAGTTGGATCATTTCCTTCCTCTGCTGCACTGACGTAGTCGTTTCCTCCGTTGCCTTGGTCCCCCATGCCTCCCATTCTCCACGCCATTCAGATGCTCGTCGAAGTGCTGCTTCCACCTTTCGATCACATCACGTCCGTCCATCAGGAGGCTCCAATTTTAATCCCTGTAGATTTCGGCTCGCGGCACGAAGCCGTTACGGGATGCGTTGAACTTCTGGTAGAACCTCCGTTTCTTGGGATCCGTTCTTTCTGCTGTTTCCGCTTCTGCTTATAACGCTCCACGTTCTGGTGGGTTCCTTGCTGCAGCATTACCGCACGCACTGCATTATTCTCCTCCAGAATCGCTCTGCACTTCTCGTCGAACCATTCGTTCCACGTGTCCGATGGTACTCTCGGCTGCGTCGTTGATGGCTGCTTATACTGTTCTCCAGCAGTCCTCTTGAGGGGCCACATCGAGCTCACCCTTGTCTGGCAACACTGCTTTAAGATTCTGCGCGTATGCTGAAGCGACATCTGGTTGCTTCAGTCGCTCAAGGTTGTACCGTTGCGGTCGCCGGTGACGTACATTGTTGATGACGGAAAGTTTTGGGCACAGTTTGACCATCACAAGGTAGTGGTTGGAGTCAATATAAGCGCCACGATAGGTCCTGATAATGACGGAGAAGTGCCGTCCGTCAATCAGAACATGGTCCATTTGAGATTCCGTCTGCTGTGGTGATCTCCAGGTGTACCGATAAAGAAGGCTGTGTTTGAAAAAGGTGCTACAAATGGCCATGTTCTTGGAGGCGGCAAAATCAAAGAGTCGTAGGCCGTTTTCGTTCGTCAGCAGGTGGGCGCTGAACTTTCCAATCGTCGGTCTGAATTCTTCCTGCTGGCCTACCTGAGCGTTAAGGTCTCCTATAATGATCTTGACGTCATGGCCTGGGCAGCGGTCGTACTCACGTTTCAGCCGCCCGTAGAATGCGTCCTTGTCATCATCAGTGCTTCCGGTGTGAGGGCTGTGCACGTTGATTATGCTGAAGTTGAAGAATTGGCCCTTGTTTCTCAACCTGCACATTCTTTCGTCGATCGGCCACCAACCGATCGCATGCCTCTGCGTATCGCCCATCACGTTAAAAGCTGTTCCCAGCTCGCGTGTGTTGCCGCAGGTCTGGTTGAAAGTATGATAACCTCTAAACGTTCGCACCATGGATCCTGTCCAACAGTGCTACGATGCCGCGGTCCTTCAGTAGGTCGGCGAGTATGCGAGTGCTCGCAATAAAGTTGAGAGATCAGCAGGTACCAAGAGTGCCTGCCATAAAAATGGAGCGAAATCGATAATCGATGTGACATTCTGCAACGTGTCGGCTGTCGAATAACTAGAGGATGGATGATGACTACACCCATAGTGAACATCTGGTGGTTCACTTTAATATCGTCCACAATACTACCCACTCCATTTGCACGCAGATGGAGGACGTTTACTTTGACGTAGCGACATTTAGAGAGGTGTTTGAGAGGGAACGAATCTTCCGCGAAACCCAGGAACCTTGCGGTGAACGACTTGTTAGAACATGTGTTTTTCACATGTCCTTGCTTTGACGACGCTTGATCCGGCATGGCAGTTGAACAGTAGTAAACGGTCACGACACGACTTGGGATGTGCCAAGATGTTCCGGGACGCAGTATGCATAGCAGCCTCCCACGATGTCCTCGATCTCCAATTAAAATGGCGAAATGACCAACGATAGGTCACAGGGACCACCTAACTACTAAAGTCCTTAGATATAGCGAGTGCTTAGCAGTAAATCAGTTCCTTGCCCGAAATAATGCCCAGAAATGGTTCCGGGAAGGACCCAGGGTTTAAGGGTGGGTCGAGAAGTTGGCACCCAGGTGTCTTATTGCAGAGTTAGGTTGGAGTTTTCAGGTGTCTGGTTGCAGATTTTCCATTGAGTCTAAGAAAAAAAAACGGTACAATGTAAACAAAGCAACCAGGGGTCGTCCAATCTAGTTTTGTGTACAACTTTATTAAGACTGTTGAGGAAATATTGCAGGACCATATAGTCCAAAAAGACATGGGTACTGGTGCCAACTCAAGCCTACCAACTTGATGAATGTGCAACTTATGAGGACGTCTTGTTGCTTCTCTCCTCGACGTCCATTTGGATCGTAGCCGAAGAGGAAACACCGCCTTTTTCAATGGTTCCCTGATATTATCCAGCACTTTTCTGAAGCGCTCAACCAATTGTTACCGTTGCCCCTCGAGATCCGTCCAGATAGACTGGAGTAAAAACGCAAAGGCTTTCTCTACATAATTAGCGCAACGATTGGATCTCTTTTAACTCGGTAATGCACCTGGTAGCTCGTGAGCTCGTGAACGAGACTATAGGAACACGAACCAGAGGGCATGTCCCCCCGATTCCTCAACTACTTTGAGGATTCTGCAGACTGTCGTTCTTAAGTTTTTGAATTTTTAAACGATACAGTAGTTTTTAATTTTTGTTGTTTATTTTTATTTCATGCTAAGAAAAAATTGAGTTGCCAGTTTGTTTTCGATACAGTCCTTACAACTAGGACACAAGCTAGTAAAGCCGAAAGGAAGCTTATGAAGCAACGTTCTGCAAAAGGTGAATGGAAACAACAAATACTTCAATTTATCCAGCTTACGAAGAATGACATACTGTGCAAGGGAAAATCTGCAATCGTTACACTACCCATTCAATGGTTCAAGTTTGATGCGTTTTGTTCGTTCCTCACCCATAATCATCATTTCCATCTTCATCAGAAACCTATTCAGAACGATAGTCCAGCAGAAGAAATCCCATGACAGAAGCATCCAAAGGTCCCCTACTACTTCTTCTTCTTCTTCCCGAGCAGCACAAGCAATCACAATTTGCTCATTGCTTGCTCCCCACTTAGTGTTCGACATGAACTTTCACAGTAATTAAATGACAGCTCCCAATGCCTGATACTATTTTTGCTAGAGTATGATTGCATGGCAAGTTCAATCATACCCTTTGACCAGGGATTTCCTTTATGAGAAATTCCTAGCCTGACTCTAAATCGAACACAGTCACCTTCACCATGATATTGCTTTTTACCACTGAGTTAAGAGGAGACCCTTCCCCCTCCCGTCAATGGAAGCATAAAAACGTGCGTGTAACCATCTGGATCCGGAGCATACTTTTGACACACCGTATTCTGATGCCGACAATGCAATTTGAACTTATTTCACGTCTTCCTGATGGTCAGGCCAGTATATGCATGCAACTTTCATGGCCGAGGTGGTAGGTTCAACTGAAAAGCGAATTTAGAATATCTCTGGGCAAAGAAATTAATTGTACATGTCACACGTTGTAACTGACCTTTTCATAGAAAGCTCTTATTTAAAACCGGTCCAAGTGAATGCAGAATACTAACTTGAGAGCAAGCGGGAAACGCTCGCTACAGAAGCGTTAAAAGCCTAGTAAAACGCTGCCCTACCTTCGGCAAATGGCACTGCTGGGAATGGTTAACGGGGGGATTCCTTCATCTGTCGGGATCCGTTCACAAGGAAAGGAAGCTTTCACACAAGCATTTCATGAACGTTACATCGTGAATACCAATTGCAAGCAGCCGGAATTTCTTCCTACGAACGAAGGGACGAACAATCTTTTCATCTCTGGCAGTAGCAGAGTATGGTGCTGTAAAACGCACCATTCGAAACAATTTTAGAACAGCGATGCCCGACCAGACGAGTATTTGCCTGAATAGTCTTCCGCATGAACTAATCAAATCAACATAGGTTTAAGTAATTCAAATGTGTTGTTAGCTATATGAGCTATTATTCAAGTGGATGTTTGTATTTTTAAACAAAGATTCACTTGAGGTTTTTTGATGAAATAAATTAACCCACCAAATTTTGTTGGACAGAAAAGTAACTCAGCAGGGATTAAATGAGTTAGTTTCAATCAGCTGCTCACTACCTGTGATTAAACTTAGCAACGATGGGAAATTAGTCGAAGTGTAGTTACTCATAATATGAACATTAGCATGGACATTTGTACACCTCGTGGATTGAGCCACGATGAGGAATAATTCGTTGAAAACATTGAAGGTCACGTCCACGTCCATGCAACCGTTGGAGATGGGGAGAACTTTTCGATCGGACAAAGTTCTAGTGTATTTGGCGGTTTCGCTTCCTGCGGGACCACATTAACGCCCTTCGATTCGTACCAATCCATTACAGGCTTGGCGTAATGGCACAAAGCGAGATCCGGCCAGAACAGCGTGGGACCACGGTGAGAGCGGAGGAAGGGCAGCAAGCGCTTCTGCAAGCATTCCTCTCGATAAATCTGCCGATGTCCGCACTCGTCCTGACCTTAAAAATACGTAGCCCAGCCCGCTTTATGGTCTGCTGGACATACCACTTCGATGAATTGACCTTTTTGGCTACGTCTCGGGTGGAAAGGTTTGAGTTATTCTCAAAGTACTGCCTTATATTCCGCGCCTTCTCTGGGTATTCCGTTTTCGGTTTTCGGCCGCTTCCAGCCTGCTCGATGGTCTTTGTCTCCTGGAACAACTTCACAACGCGGGACACGGTGGAATGGTGGATTTCAAGGCTTTTGCCGATTCATCTGTGTGACTGACCAGGATTATCGATCACCGCGCCCAAGCTGACATTTGCTGGCATAGCTCTTCTTGCTTCGAATGCATCTTGGAAGCTACTTGACATATCGCAATAAAATTTTGCACACATAAACATAACACTCTAAGCTAGTATTACCCACGTGATAAAAAGTTTCACCCAAAACAAAGTGTCGCATTTTTTCCGAGTCCAATCTTTATACACACTAGCACCGTGTAGTAACCGAATTCCGAACTTGAATGACCACCTCCAGGAAGGGCTTGTCCACTAAGACAAGTTTACTCAAGACTGATATGTCCTAACTGGTGAGGCTCTCGAGATATCTTTGGATAAAACCAATTACCCCTGATCCCAATACATCGCCGCACTCATATTTAGTAACTCGCTAGTAAAACGCTTCTAGCTGTGAAGTTCTCAATTAAACCGGAATTCAATGGCACAGATTTGTTGGTCTTAATCCGTACCACAATTCTGGTGAAGACTGTAGGTGTTTATCTCTTGAAACAATGGATATAGACCACTTACCTTACCAATCAGACCAAAGCCGGTGTGGCCTCTGCTGCACACAAAAGTTGTCTCCATTGAAATCGGTTCATTGCTGTACCTCGCCAGCCTCAGGAGAGTCCGCAGGTCGCCTTCTACTTGATCGATCCTCCTAGTTCGTTGCGCGCCTCTTCTTTATGTAAAGGGCAAATACGAAATTATTGCGACACCGAAAATGTTATGCCAATTTTCTTATAATGTTGAGAATCAAACTAAAATTTTAGGGTAGTTTTATACATATATTAACTGCAAAAATCGAAAAAAAAAGTTAATCGATGGAGCCTTGAGTGTAAAATTGAACGCATTTTCGCTTGATGCCCTCCACCAAAGTCTTTACAGTGTCATCCGGTACCAGTTTCTCAGTTTTTTCCATTTTCTTAACATGTCCTTCTCGTCTTTGACTGTCTTCTTGCTCTTCCGAAGTTCCCGCTTCATCATTGCAATACTGCTCCACCGGGCGCAGCTCCGGACCGTTTGGCGGATTCATGTCCTTTGGAACAAAATGGACAGAATTGGCCTCATACCACTCCAGGACACTTTTAGAATAGTGGCATGGTGCCAAATCTGGCCAAAATAGCGGAGCTTCGTCGTGCTGCTGCAGGAACGGCAAAAGGCGCTTCTCGAGGCTCTCAGATTTGTAGATCTCGCCATTTACTGTGCCCTTTGTC
Organism: Aedes japonicus; assembly: GCA_034211315.2. Classification (NCBI taxonomy): domain Eukaryota; kingdom Metazoa; phylum Arthropoda; class Insecta; order Diptera; family Culicidae; genus Aedes; species Aedes japonicus. The sequence goes on along the minus strand of JASCZW010006889.1, from coordinate 20,186 downwards.
ACGAAAGGCTCACTCCTCAGTCCGCAAGAGCAGATGGCCTGCCAAATGAGATATTTGGAGGTGAACTTCGACATTTTCTTCTTCTTAAATTTGTCGTCCACATAGAACTTGCTCTTGCCGGTGAAAAACTATAACCCCGGAATTTGCTTAGAATCGGCTTTTATATACGTTTCGTCGTCCACAGCAGCCATATTTTGTCAGCATCTTTTCGTAGAGCTTCCGTGCCCGAGTTTTAGCCGTCGATTTTTGCCGCTCATCGCGGTTTGGGAAGTTCTGTACCTTGTATGTATGTAGTCCAGCTCTCTTCTTTGCATTCTGGACGTAGCTCTGCGACATGCCGATCTTTTTAGCCAAATCACGGCTTGAGACGTTGGGATTTGCTTTAATCATCCGCTTCACCTTTCCCTCCGTCTTTTTGTTCTCCGGTCCCGGTTTTCTTCCAGCTCCTTTGCCGTGGTCCAACATCAACCGCTCCTGGAACCGCTTCAACACTCTGGAGACGGTTGAATGCTGAATGTTCAACACAGGTTGACAGGTCAGGAAATTCCAGGTGTTTGGAAAGAATTTGTTCTCTCGACATGCGTTGATTTACCTCCATTTTCGTTGAATCGAAAAACACGACTTTGAGTTTGACAGCATGTAAACAATACACATCAATGAGAAAGTGTGCAAAATTTGGTTGATTTTTACCCAATGGTAAAAAAGTTATGCCCTGTTGAATGTGTCGCAATAATTTCGTGTTCGCCCTTTACCCGTCGGTTCGTTTTCGAGAACCGCTTTAACAGGGCTGTCGTCCGACATTCTTACGACATGCCCAGCCCATCGTTACCGAGCGATTTTAGCGATGTGTACGATGGGAGGTTCTCCCAGCAACTAATGCAATTCGTGGTTCATTCGTCTCCTCCACGTTCCGTCTTCTGTCTGCTTACCTTACCTTACCATTCAGACTAAGGCCGGCGGGGCCTCTGCTGTACACAGAAGTTGTCTCCATTCTATTCGGTCCATGGCTGTCACTCGTGAGCCTCGCTGTCTGAGGCGGCGGCATAAAATTTGGGAGAGTAGGCGGCTCTCAGTAGCATAATTACACGAAAATTGCAGCAATCCAGCTTGTCGCCCTTGTTAAAGATGGGACGCATTATTCCTTCCATCCAATCCTCCGTTAAACATTCCTTCTCCCAAATCTTGGCAAAAACCCAGTGCCCCCGCCCCCTCTCTTTCTCTCTCTCTCTTTCTCTCTTTCTCCTGGATAGCTTGTTTATCGCATAATATCCAAGAACATTTCCCTTGGCATGCGGAAACGACGTGCAGTGCTTCGTCGTGGGTTGGCGTGTCACTAAAGTGATCCTGGACAACTTCTATTGTCAAAACGAAAATCACGATCAGGGCATTTATGAAAAACCCTGAACTTCCAGGAGCTCTCTAAACTTATGGATACATTTTTTCGAATGTTTCCTAAATTTTTAGAATGCTTAAATCCTTAAATCCTTAGAAGTTTCCAGCATTTCTGGGACATGAGTGAGTTCTGGAAAATATCCCGATATATAGGAATTTTCTCTGAAATTCAAGAAAGATTCCATGGTTTCTGAGAATTTCCTCAATTTCCGGGAAAACCCCTGAGCATCTGGGAAGTTGTTTGAGCTTTTGGGAAATTCGCTGATTTTTTGGGAAGTTCTGTGAATTTTTGGGACGTTTTCTGGACGTCTTAAATGTTCGTTGGCTTCTTGAGAGTCTCCTGATCTCTCAGGAAGTTTCCTGAACTTTTGGAAGTTTTTAAAGAGTTCATGAAAAGCTTCTGAATTTCTGGGAAGTACCATGAACTTCAAGGAAGTCCCTTGAACAAGTTTCCTGAACTTTCCAGAAGTTCCCTATGCTTCTGGAAAGTTTCATGAACTTCGGAAAAGTTCTTTGAACCTGTAGAAAGATCCACAAACTTTTCAAAAGCTTCATGAATTTCTGGAAAGTTCTCTGATCTTATGGTATTCAGGAAGATTTCTGAACTTCTGGAAAGCTCTAAATTCTGGAAAGTTCTTGGGTAGTTTTATGAACTTCTGAGAAATACCCAACAAAGCTTCTGGAAAGAACCCTTAACTTCTTAGAAGTTCTTAGAAATCATGTAAAGCCCCTGCATATGATGATAAAGATGTAGAAATTATAGCAAGGTAACTTTACAAAGCTAGTGGGATAACCCTGATAAACAATTTGATCAGGATTCTATTGATCTGTTTGAGATCCTCAAGCTCCTGTATGAAGGGCCAAAAACGTTTGAGCGGGCTCGTTAGCAGACACACCTACGTAAACTTGCTAAAAAATATAGAAGTGAATCTCCTTCCAAAGGAAAGTTCACACCTACAGCACTAGAACCGAGCCCTCTATTGACAATATAAACCCAAAATTCCACGAAATGTTAAAAATAGGGAGGAGGCAGTCCCATGCTCCCTATCCAATTCGTTTTATTTGGGTGCCCTCGCTTTCGCCATTATATGTAATTTAATGTAATGTTATATTTAGTATATTTTGTTTTGGTAATTTCCCAAGCACATTATGATCATAATTAGTTGTAGTAACTTGATTACTGACCCAGAAGGTCATATTTATGTTATCTCAACTGAATGATAACAAATGTGCTACTAGAATGATTACTTACCTTGGGTTAGAGAAATTGGTTTTTCATTACTCTTAATTATTAACACTGTCTGTCAGGACAAGGATAATATTGGAATAGTAAAGTTTGTCTCTCTGTGCATTAAATTTAAGATTTCAACTAGCAAAATCGTGAAAAATACAGTAAAAATCAATTTTTTTTTATAATTCATTGTCGTTTTGCGTACCTTTTGACTAAATTGTTTTCGATTGTTAGTATCTCTTTTCAAACATTTCAAACATTTTCTGATTGCTATAATTTTTTCTTGCTTCGTTCGTCATTTTTGGATCATAGGTTTTAAGCATGATGTGAAGTTAGTCGAACTGCATTGTAGTACAATTAGAGAAAATGTATACTTTTAATATATGCACGGTATATCTCATTTCGTATCCCATATAACTCAAAAGAGAATATTTATACATTAATTGTTGATATTTATATATTCTCCGTGCGAGGAGTAACGATTATGATGTTGAAGGAGATGTTCGCTCATCACCATGAGGCACCAAGAGTGAACAACAATGTTTTTAGCTAGAATTGAAAGATATGAAGAGAAAGTTTTTGATAGTTCCGCTAGTGTGCGGGCAGGCTCGGAAACATAGCAGATGTTTTAGGAAAATTGAGCGAAAAGGGCATGTGTACAGTGGTACTCGAACCAACGACATTTTTGCCTAACATCCCACTGCGGGGTAGGTTAAAGCACGGACTAAGTCCGCCACTTCAACAGGCGCCTGTAATAGGGTATCGAATATAAGCTATCCACATACATTTGCGTTGTACGCATGTATTTGTGATGGTTTTTTATGCTCTGAACACTGCATGCTGTGCGTCAGCTTTCTTTTGTTTACTTGTTTGTGCGGTTCAAATTCTGCGTTTTCAAAATGTCGCGTATTGAAAAGGAAGTGAAAATTAAGGTTCTGGGCCCATGGCTAAGTGAGAAGGGTATTACTATGCGAAAATTGGCGAAGCGGTTTGGAATTCATCATGCAAGTGTAAAAACCATCATTAATAAGTTTGGGAACACTATTCTTTGGATGAGCTACCAGGAAGAGGCAGAAAACCCGGTTCTTCCAGCCCGAAACTGGAGCAGAAAGTGGTATCTCCAATCATGAAGAACAAATCAATGTCAATACGTGATTTGTCCAAAAAAGCAGGAACGAGTGTCGGAATGATCCAGCGTATCAAGAGGCGAAACCACCTGAAGACCTACAAGAAGCAGAAAGTCTCGAAACAAAGTGCAGAACAGAAGAAGCGAGCAGCAACAAGGGCCCGGAAATTGTATTCGCGTCTTTTGCAGCGTCCGGATGCATGCGTTTTGATGGACGATGAGACCAATGTAAAGGACGACTCAAAAACCCTTTCAGGTCCACAATACTTTACTGCCGTCGTTGGGAAGGATGTGAGCGATGCGGACAGGTCGATTCAAGTGGAGAAATTCGGTCGAAAGGTACTGGTATGGCAAGCAATATGTTCTTCTGGTTTGAAGTCAACCATTTTTTACACTACCGGATCTATAAATGCGGAAATCTATCGATCTAAGTGTCTCCAGAAGAGATTGTTGCCTTTATATAAGAAGCATAGTACACCTCCACTGTTTTGGCCGGATTCAGCGTCGGCTCACTATGCCAAAACCACTCTCAATTGGCTTGCGCGATTTCGTTGAGAAAAATATCAATCCACCAAATTGCCCTCAGCTTCAACCCATCGAACGTTACTGGGAAATCGTAAAGGGGGTCTTCAAGAAGACTGGTAAAGCAGCTGGGAACATGCTAGAGTTCAAAAAAATTTGGGCTCAAGAGTCCAAAAAATGCGATGCAACACTTGTCCGGAACTTGATGAAGAGCATTCGATCCAAAGTTCGAAAATTCGCGAAGGAATAACTTAAATTTCATCCAGTCTTCAATATGTTCAAGTTTAACCTCGTACGATAAAGGATCAATTTTTTGTATGAATAAAATATCGGTTTTCAACATAATTTGAAAGAAAGTTTGTGGATAGCTTGTTTATCGCATAATATCCAAGAACATTTCCCTTGGCATGCGGAAACGACGTAGAAAGTGCTTTTCGTCGTGGGTTGGCGTGTCACTAAAGTAGTCCTAGGACAACTTCTGATGGCCAAAACGAAAATCACGGTCCAGGGCATTTATGAAAAACCTTGAACTTCCAGGAGCTCTCTAAACTTATGGATACATTTTTCGAATGTTTCCTAAATTTTTTAGAATGCTTAAATCCTTAAATCCTTAGAAGTTTCCAGCATTTCTGGGACAGATATTCTGGAAAATATCCCGATGTATAGGAATTTTCTCTGAAATTCAAGAAAGATTCCATGGTTTCTGAGAAATTTCCTCAATTTCCGGGAAAACCCCTGAGCATCTGGGAAGTTGTTTGAGCTTTTGGGAAATTCGCTGATTTTTTGGGAAGTTCTGTGAATTTTTGGGACGTTTTCTGGACGTCTTAAATGTTCGCTGGCTTCTTGAAAGTTTCCTGATCTCTCGGGAAGTTTCCTGAACTTTTTGGAAGTTTTTAAAAGTTCATGAAAGCTTTCTGAATTTCTGGGAAGTACCATGAACTTCAAGGAAGTCCCTTGAACAAGTTTCCTGAACTTTTCAGAAGTTCCCTATGCTTCTGGAAAGTTTCATGAACTTCGGAAAAGTTCTTTGAACCTGTAGAAAGATCCACAAACTTTTCAAAAGCTTCATGAATTTCTGGAAAGTTCTCTGATCTTATGGTATTCAGGAAGATTTCTGAACTTCTGGAAAGCTTTCTAAATTCTGGAAAGTTCTTGGGTAGTTTTATGAACTTCTGAGAAATACCCAACAAAAACTTCTGGAAAGAACCCTTAACTTCTTAGAAGTTCTTAGAAATCATGTAAAGCCCCCTGCATATGATGATAAAGATGTAAAAATTATAGCAAGGTAACTTTACAAAGCAGTGGGATAACCTGATAAACAATTTGATCAGGATTCTATTGTTGTTTGAGATCCTCAAGCTCCTGTATGAAGGGCCAAAAACGTTTGAGCGGGCTCGTTAGCAGACACACCTACGTAAACTTGCTAAAAAATATAGAAGTGAATCTCCTTCCAAAGGAAAGTTCACACCTACAGCACTAGAACCGAGCCCTCTATTGACAATATCAACTCCAAATCTCACGAAATGTTAAAAATAGGGAGGGAGGGCAGTCCATGCTCCCTATCAAATCGTTTTCATTTGGGTGCCCTCGTTTCTTCTCTTGCCATTATATGTAATTTAATGTAATGTTATATTTAGTATATTTTGTTTTGGTAATTTCCCAAGCACATTATGATCATAATTAGTTGTAGTAACTTGATTATGACTTAGAAGGTCATATTTATGTTATCTCAACTGAATGATAACAAATGTGCTACTAGGGTTGATTGCTTACCTTGGGTTAGAGAAATTGGTTTTTTATTACTCTTAATTATTAACACTGTCTGTCAGGACCAAGGATAATATTGGAATAGCAAAGTTTGTCTCTCTGTGCATTAAATTTTAAGATTTCAGCTAGCAAAATCGTGAAAAATACAGTAAAAATCAATTTTTTTTTTATAATTCATTGTCGTTTTGCGTACCTTTTGACTAAATTGTTTTCGATTGTTAGTATCTCTTTTCAAACATTTCAAACATTTTCTGATTGCTATAATTTTTTTCTTGCTTCGTTCGTCATTTTTGATCATAGGTTTTAAGCATGATGTGAAGTTAGTCGAACTGCATTGTAGTACAGTTAAGAAAAATGTATACTTTTAATATATGCTAAGGTCTATTTCGTTTATCCCATGCAACTCAAAAAGAGAATATTTATACATTAATTGTTATTTTTAGCATATTCTCTCGTGCGAGGAGATAATCGATCATGATGTTGAAGGAGATGTTCAAGCTCATCACACATGAGGCACCAAGAGTGAACAACAATGTTTTTGGCTAGAATTGAAAGATATGAAGAGAAAGTTTTTGATAGTTCCGCTGAGAAGTGGCAACGAGCTCGCGAAAACATAGCAGATGTTTTAGGAAAATTGAGCGAAAAGTGGCGTGTGTACAGTGGTACTCAGACCAACGACATTTTTTGCCTAACATCCCATCAGCGGGGTAGGTTAAAGCACGGACTAAGTCCGCCACTTCAACAGGCGCCTGTAATAGGGTACTCGAATATAGGCTATCCACATACATTTGCGTTGTACGCATGTATTTGTGATGGTTTTTTATGCTCTGAACACTGCATGCTGTGCGTCAGCTTTCTTTTGTTTACTTGTTTGTGCGGTTCAAATTCTGCGTTTTCAAATGTCGCGTATTGAAAAGGAAGTGAAAATTAAGGTTCTGGACACATGGCTAAATGAGAAGGGTATTACTGATGCGAGAATTGGCGAAGCGGCTTGGAATTCATCATGCGAGTGTTAAAACCACCATTAATAAGTTTGAGGGCATATTCTTTGGATGAGCTACCAGGAAGAGGCAGAAAACCCGGTTCTTCCAGCCCGAAACTGGAGCAGAAAGTGGTATCTCCAATCATGAAGAACAAATCAATGTCAATACGTGATTTGGCCCAAAAGCAGGAACGAGTGTCGGAATGATCCAGCGTATCAAGAGGCGAAACCACCTGAAGACCTACAAGAAGCAGAAAGTCTCAAAACAAAGTGCAGAACAGAAGAAGCGAGCAGCAACAAGGGCCCGGAAATTGTATTCGCGTCTTTTGCAGCGTCCGGATGCATGCGTTTTGATGGACGATGAGACCTATGTAAAGGAGGACTCAAAAACCCTTTCAGGTCCACAATACTTTACTGCCGTCGTTGGGGAGGATGTGAGCGATGCGGACAGGTCGATTCAAGTGGAGAAATTCGGTTGAAAGGTACTGGTATGGCAAGCAATATGTTCCTGCTGGTTTGAAGTCAACCATTTTTACACTACCGGAACTATAAATGCGGAAATCTATCGATCTGAGTGTCTCCAGAAGAGATTGTTGCCTTTATATAAGAAGCATAGTACACCTCCACTGTTTTGGCCGGATTTAGCGTCGGCTCACTATGCCAAAACCACTCTCAATTGGCTTGCGGGCAAGATTTCGTTGAGAAAAATATCAATCCACCAAATTGCCCTCAGCTTCGACCCATCGAACGTTACTGGGCAATCGTGAAGAGGGTCTTCAAGAAGACTGTGTAAGGCAGCTGGGAACATGCTAGGAGTTCAAAAAAATTTGGGCTCAAGAGTCCAAAAAATGCGATGCAACACTTGTCCGGAACTTGATGAAGAGCATTCGATCCAAAGTTCGAAAATTCGCGAAGGAATAACTTAAATTTCATCCAGTCTTCAATATGTTCAAGTTTAACCTCGTACGATAAAGGATCAATTTTTTGTATGAATAAAATATCGGTTTTCAACATAATTTGAAAGAAAGTTTGTGGATAGCTTGTTTATCGCATAATATCCAAGAACATTTCCCTTGGCATGCGGAAACGACGTAGAAAGTGCTTTCGTCGTGGGTTGGCGTGTCACTAAAGTAGTCCTAGGACAACTTCTGATGGCCAAAACGAAAATCACGGTCCAGGATTACACACTCCCCGTTTCGACTCTTGTTTTTCTGCTGCTAAATTAGCATTTTATAATATTGTTTAAATGAAATTCATGCATTCATACACTCACATCCAGCCAAAGGAAAGTGTTCGCGATAGCGAAGTTTTCGGAGCCTAACCGTTCACGCACCGCATCACTACCATGAAAGACGCATCGTTTTGTGTTCGTTTCCTTTTCTTTTCCTCTCTTCCTATGACACACACACACCCTTACTAACCCCGAGACAGCCACGGGAATACGGTCACCTTTTCTGACTTACATTTTGTGTTCTTTTTTTTTTTTGCAACACCATTCACACCGATTGGTGGACCAATCCGGTGAGCCTTTTGTTTGGTGTCTCACTCCACAGACTGTATAAAAAGGCGTGTATCGACGCAGTTTAGGGCTCATTCCAGTTTTACCAAGCGACACGATCGGTCGTGTTTTTCGCACCCTCGCAGTAAAAGTTTTTTCTCCCGTTTTTTCCCCTCGCCCGCTTTCTCGCGATTGCGTGTTCGGTTCACAACCTATCGCCTGCGCTTGCTCATCTTTTGGTGGTGGCAAAGCAGAAAAAAGTGCTTCAAAGTTCGGATACATTTCCCGCTCGACCTATTGCTGTGGCAATGGGTCGAAAAAATCGACCAACGGTGACATCCGCTCCCGAAACATTACCGCAACCGGGCAGCTCCAAGCGGCTGCGCCGCGATGACGCCGATCCAGTGGATCGCAACGCTCGTCTACTAGCGAGCAATCAATTCGCCGTGCTTCCGATCCAGGAGGTGCCGAAGAAGGTGAAGGTTCCCCGCTTTTCACGACGTCAAGGACATTGCTGCACTCAGGACCGAGCTTGCAGCTATCAAAATCCATCCGCTGTACAAGCTGTGCAGTAATGGAATTAAGGTGATGTGCTCGACGGAGGCTGACTACCGTGCTGTCGGCGCTCACCTAGTCGCGAAGAAACACGAGGTTCTACACTCACGACGCGCCCGGAAGCAAGCCAATGAAGGTGATTCTGCGTGGCCTTCCAGAACTCACACCGGGTCAATCTTCGCCGAGCTGCAAGCGGTGGCACTGAAACCTCAAAAGGTGTTTCCCATCGAGGCGCCAACAACATGGAAACTACCGGGACCAACTCTATCTGGTCCACCTTGTGAAGGATCCGTCACGATGGCGGAGCTGATGAAAACACGGGCCCTTTTCGACGTCATCGTCGAGTGGGACCGGTATCGTCCGAGACAGCACGACGTGACGCAATGTGGCAACTGTCTTGCGTTCGGTCATGGAACTCGCAACTGCCACATGAAACCGCGATGTGGCAAGTGTGCCGGAGCCCACAGTACCAACGATTGTGCCCCGATGGAAGAAGGTGCGGTACTGAAGTGCGCAAATTGTGGCGCAAACCATGAGTGCAGCAATCGTACCTGCCCCAAACGTGCTGAATTTTTGGCGATCCGCAAGAAATCATCTACCAAGTCTCGGCCTGCTCAACGCCGTCCACCACCTCCGATGAACGAGGAGAATTTCCCGTCGCTTCGGTATCAGGTGCCAAACCTACCACCGATCCCATTGAATCATCGCCAAGCAAACCGCCCGTCAGCTTCCGTCCATCATCGTTTCGCGGCAGCCGCCGCCGCCCCCAACCCAACTCCTCCTCCCGGCTGGGGCAATGCGAGTCGCAGTACTTTCACGCAACCACCCGTCGATGAACAGCTCTACAACTCGGAGCAAATGGTGGAGTTCGTGCAAGAGCTCTATCGCCAACTACGTTCCTGCCGCTCCAGGAGGAACAGCTCAAAGCCGCCACATCCGTGACGATGACGTTCATTACTAAGTATGGACCGTAAACACACCATAAACATCCTAAATTGGAATGCTTGTTCCATCCGGAACAAAACAGTAGAAACTCGGTGACTTCCTTAACAGGAAGGCCATCGACATCGCCATCGTCACCGAGACACACCTCAAACCGGAAATCAGCATATTCATCCCTGGATACCGGATTGTGCGACTGGATCGTAGCGGCTCTAGTGGAGGAGGAGTTGCGATTGCCCTGCGCTACAACATCAACTGCCATCTGCTTCCGAGCTTTCAGCTGCAGACTATCGAAGCCATCGGAGTCGAAGTCGAAACTGCCGTCGGCCCAATCACCATCATCGCGGCCTATTGTCCCAAGCAAGCCAGTACCAACAACGGAACAACAACGGCCCTACGAAACGACATCCGTAAGCTAACTCGGAGGCAGGGGCAGTTCATCATCGCCGGCGACATGAATGCGAAACACGAAACATGGGGAAACACCCGGCGGAATCGGAACGGAATTATTCTACAGGAAGACCTGGAAGAGGGACATTACACCGTCCTGGGCCCGGATACTCCCACCCGGTTGAGCGGATCCGGGATCCATTCGACAATCGACATCTTCCTCACCAACATGGGGAACAACATCGCCCAGCCGGTAGTGCACCAGGAGCTCAGTTCGGACCACTATCCGGTGGTGGTCGAAGTTGGGTCCTCGGTCAACCGGCATCGAATCACCAGACGGAACTATCATCGTGCCAGATGGGAGAGGTTCAGACAACACGTCGACAACACCGTCGATTTCAACGTGCACCTCGAGTCGGTCGATGACATCGATCAACAACTGCAGTCCATCGAACAGGCGATCTCCCAGGCCCGGGAGCAACACATTCCAGCGATTGAACAGGTGAGCAACTCTGTACCCATTGATAGACCCACTAAAGATTTGATACAATTACGCAACGCCATACGGAGGCAATACCAGCGAACTGGTTTGCCAACTCTAAAACGTCACTGCAATCAAGTTTCTAAAATTATTAAGGCCAGAATGGTGGACCTTAGAAATAATGATTTCGCTGACAAAATTCGCTCTCTCCCAGATTGTGCTAAGCCGTTCTGGAAGATGACAAAAATTTTAAAAACTAAGCCAAGGCCCATTCCACCGTTGATCCCACTAGACGTCAATAACTCTAGGGATCGGTTGATAACACCTGCAGAGAAGGCTGATGAGATAAGTCAACACTTCGTCAGCTCCCACAATCTCGGTCAAAACATCGTCAGTCCACACGAAGCTGCCGTTAGCGCGCTTATAACTAACATCGACCAAAGTCTAACGACTTCTCCGAAGATTTGGAGATCTCAGCTGACGAATTGTTGACTTATATCAAGACCTCTAAGAACATGAAGGCCCCGGTTTCGACAATATTTTTAACTTGGAGCTCAAGCAATTGAGCCCGCAGTTCTACAACCATCTGGCGGTGGTGTTTAACCAATGCCTCCGTCTTAGCTACTTCCCATCGTGCTGGAAGTCAGCCAAAGTCATCCCGATTCGGAAACCTGGGAAAAATCCTTCATGTTCCAGAAGCTACAGACCAATCAGCCTTCTCTCAGGTCTATCTAAACTGTTTGAGAAAGCGATCCACCGTCGGCTTCTAACATCTGCTAACGAGCTCAATATCCTGTTGGATGAGCAGCTCGGTTTCCGTCATGGTCGCTCAACAGTCCATCAACTTAATCGAGTCATGAACATCCTCAGGCGGAACAAGTCTGTTTCGAAAACATCCGCTATGGCCCTTCTCGATATCGAGAAGGCCTTCGATAATGTGTGGCTTGGTGTACAAGCTTAAGCGATACAATCTTCCAATCTTCCTGGTAAAGATTATTAAAAATTATCTCTCTGACAGGACATTCCGTGTTTCATTGCATGGTGCAGTTTCCGGTAGTCAGGAGATCTCCGCCGGTGTTCCGCAGGGAAGTATATTAGGTCCACTTCTGTTCAATCTATTCACCTCGGATATACCCCCGCTCCCTGAAAATGGATCTCTGTCGTTGTTCGCCGATGATACCGCAGTCGTCCACAATGGTAGGGTAATAAGAGCGCTTGCCGCGAAACTGCAGCGAAGCCTGAATGTTCTGTCAGAATACTTCACTGAATGGAAGATTTGTATCAACGCAGCGAAAACCCAGGTCATCCTGTTTCCACATTCTAATTCTCCCAGACTTGTCCCGCCTGAGAATTGTAAAATAAGCCTGAACAACACAACGGTGGAATGGACCAAATCAGCTGTCTATCTTGGTGTCACTCTAGACAGCAAGCTTATTTTCAGGGATCAGGTTGACAAAACTGTCACAAAATGTAATACTCTGTTGAAACTACTGTACCCATTGATCAACAGAAGGTCTACATTATCCCTTAAAAATAAGCTTGCTGTCTACAAGCAAATTATACTTCCGGTCATCGAGTATGCAATGCCAATCTGGGAGAGTTGTGCAAAAACACATCTCCTGAAACTTCAGAGAGTACAAAACAAGTTCCTCAGGATGATAATGAACACCTCCGAGGACAAGAACATCTGAGGTCCACCGTCTGGCCGAGATAAAAATGCTCGACGATCGTTTTAGTGAGTCTATCAATCGGTACAGGGCACGCTGCCTAACATCGGATCACCAGATCATTCGGAATCTGGTTCCCCACCCCTAGGATTTTCAAATTGTAGATTTAGATTAGTTTATAGTTAGGTTATCAAATTTTTAAACTAACTATGTCCCAAGGACCAAACTGAAAAAAAAACTATTTGAACACAAAACACACTTAACACATAAAACACATAAAACGCTAAACAAAGCTGAAGAGCCCAATGGGCTAAACACTTAACTTGTAAACCTAGTATATAAGACAAAAAACGGACAAATAAAATACAAATTTACTACTACTTACTGCAGTTTAGGGCAGAAGTTTTGTGTAAGCTAGGCAGTAAACATCAATAAACACTTGTAAAAACCGTGGTGAGGATGTCACTCTCACACTGAGCCCTGTAGGATGTAGCGAATCCGCTACTCAACTAATTGCTGCTTAATCTCCGCCGTTGTTTGGATGTCGCTGCCACCCCGTTCTTCGCTGACGCTCAGAGGACCTTTCTGCCGCGGCTGTCTAATCCTGCAATTTCTCGCAAACTTCCATTTGTAAAGAGTTTATTCAGGCCATAGTTCTTTTCAGAACTGGCCATCAGGAAGGTAGACGACTGAGATACACAGGTAGTTCGGCACGTCTTTGTGAGTGTTTGGTATGGAAGCAGGTTCCCTGAGTGGTTCGGCACTGTTGGTGTTGGAATCCGATCGTTGCTGTTTGCTGCTGTTGTTCCCGTTGAAAATTTTGGCATGAGGAGCCAACAGAAAGAGTAAATATTCAGCGTCGTCTGCTAACGCCGCAATACTGGCAGAAAAAAATAATTGCTCTGCGATCACTGAAAAAAGACTTCTGCTTTCTCATGTTGAAAGATGGACAGGATGACAGGTGTTGCCGGGTTTGACAACAAGAAATACAACACCGATATGGGAAACGCAAAGTTGGGCTATTTTAGCAGGTTCTATTCAAGTTTTGCTGATCCAAATCAGGTATAAAATTGTTCCAAAAATAGAAAACTGCTGACGATGCCCTAAGTACTGCCGATTTGGAACTGGAAGTACTATTGATTTGGAAGGCTTGCATGGCATTTACTGCGTAATGTTCGTCAAAGGTTGTGGAGATCTACCCAAAACATCAGATCCATTCGAGGGTCAGAAACTGCATTGCCTAAACGATACCAATATCGAACGAAGCAATGCGACGGGAACTGAGCCAAAGTTGAACAATGCTTTCAAAGAGATTGGTCCTCGAAGAAACCGCACATCCACAATTTCAAAAAATGTATTTCTCGACCCATGTTCCTCGCACGGGTTTGGCTACCTGCCCTTCGTAACATAAATCGTTTTACCAGATTTTTCTCTATCAAAGAAAGTTTTCCTGTGGAAAATCCGACTTCCTGAAACACATGAAAGATTAGTGAATTTCAACTGGATATTTTCCACTGATTATGTTTTTTTTTTTTGGGCGTGTATTAAGAGAGAAGCAGTTCAGACGAAATTATCATTACTTCCCCGAAAGTCGGTATTTTATCACATGGGTGCACTTCGACCCGTCCTTCCCTACCTATCATAAGAGAAACGAAGAAAACCAAGGACTTGTCATGCAGAGAGTCCAGTTGTATGAACGAAACGTACAACAAATGGAAACATGCGTGCTTTGTATTGATGGACGCGTGTTGCAAGACCCGTTGTTGAGTTCGGGGCATTATTGGAAGCAACACAAAAAGTAGAATCCATTGATGGACGGATAATGGTACGATGTCGTGTAACCACAACATTACGGAATTGGGTTGTGCACATTCACAGTACATAAAAACGAAGAAGACTATTCGAACACAGTTTGCTGGGTTGTCTTGCGCTGTTCAGATCAGGATGCGATTTACCAATTCTCGCTTGAGCGAATCACTTATTTACCTGAAATGAGTAGTTTGAAAACTTTATGTTGCACTGCAATTTAATTACGGTTACTAGTTAAACCAGTCGTATGACAACTACAAGAATAAATGAAAAACGATCTTCCCTAGTTCAAATTTCCCCCCATTGTGTGCAGTCAGAAATCATCGTTCCGCATGTGGTATGCAGTAGGTGAGGAATCATTCGCAATCGAATGTCTAACGCCACCCGGTGGCCACTTCTGAAAATCTGTACATCGAACATTGAATTGCAAAAATGAAAGCCTCTACGAACCGAAACACATCTGCAGAAGATAGCTTTTCGAAAACCACCGTACCTTTTCCGGAATACCACACGGTTGGGACACGGCTCATTGCGAAATCCATTGCGCAATCGAACCATTTCCGTAAGACGACTAGCTGAAAGTGTGAGGTCTTTCAGCACCAACGCCAAAAGGCTATCGTCAGCAGCTAAAGCAGAGTCACGGGAATGCTTTTTTTTTGCTCTTTCCGATAAGGCCCGACCGGTGGCCACGTTTCCATCAGGCGGGCTATCAGTGCGGCATCAATTAAGCAGATTATGGCCCGGTAGGTGTACAATAAAGCAATCTTAAATTGGTCAGATCGTGCTTCTAGTTGACGAGGAAGGAATTCAATTAATGCGAGGATAATTTCCTGCGAGCTGTACCTTTTTAGTGACAATTGTAATATGAGACGGAATGGACTTTTTGGGACTAGTGACGTTACCTGATCTGGTCTTTATTTTTCAAGCATCGTCCCAATGCTCATGAAGTTGATGGCTCCATAAGAGAACTCATCTGATCGGATTCGATTTTTCACTGCTTTCTGTAAACAGCCGAACAAATCAGTAAACTAAATGAGAAGATCTTAGTGTGCCGTGCTTGAAACGAGGCTCGAACATTTTCTGTTGTCATTTTTTCTACCGCTCTTATTCATGTTATAAAAGTAAAAGTTTTAACAGGTGTAATGTGAATTTTGATCCATGTCTTTAACCCAGTCTTGTGCTACGTTACGCCTAGAGCAGCATTGTGGGAAGAGCATCAGTTGTGATTGGGATAGTGAGAACTTAACTGAGACTTCTTGGACTGGATACGGGAGCAAGTGGAATTCAGCTAAGTACCTTCCATATTTTTGAGCTTCCGCAATGCATGTTCTTGTTATGAAAAATTTCAAGCTGATTATAAAGGTAGACCTAAGGGCTTCTTTGGCGTGAATGTCATCACACACATGGCAGGGGTGACCAGTGGCAATAGATGCGGGCACCTGGGTTTGAGATCGCTCGCCCCCACTGCGAGAAGGAAAACCCACCTAGAATGTCAGGGTTTGACAGTGAGCTCCATGTAATACTTGGAGGAAACAACAGCTGTCCGCAGGCAACCCAGTCAATTCAGTGCTGCTTTAGACACTTTGGTCAATCACGGTGGGAGTGCACCGCCACTTTGTTAGTGGCTCAACAGCTTCTTTGCTGTTGGTTTAAATCGGTTCATTCGTTTTTAAGGTTGTGCTTGATTTCTGTCACAGTGCAAATATTCTGGTTATATTTTTTTCCATAATGTCAAGTAATAATTAGAAGAATCCTGTTAAAGATGATGTGGGAGGGTTCTAATCTCATAATGAAAAACAGCAAAAGCTTTTGGCGATGATGCAACTTACTGTAAAGCATGGTGATCACTTAAAAGCTCAGTTTGTTTCTCATTTAAGCATGGACGAATAATTTGCGCATCTGAATTTTAACTGCCACTTTCGTGCAAGACTGACCAAATCATCTTCAAACTTTCAGAGAGTAAAATAAAACATGTTATGAATATTTTCCCATGTTTGTTTTATTCCATTTCAATTCCATATCCAAATGCAGGAAGCTTTTCTGTACACTACTTGTAAGGTCCTGTAAAATATTTGGAACAACTTTTTTCGCATGGCAATCCACTTTTTCTTCATATCTTCCTTCGATTTCACTTCCTTAGGATGCTTACGAAGTGACTGCTTCATGATATCCCATTACTTTTCAATTGGCCGCAGTTCCGGTTCGTTTAGGGGTTGAGATGAAAACCCTGCCCTTCAGTTCAGAAAGGGTATGGGCGCATTCTGTCGAGTCGGCCGCGGCAGATTTCATGTGTGAATCGGCTGCCCCATCAACGTTCAAAAGTGCCTGAACCAAATGGACAGCTTGTAATGATCACTTGAAGATGCGATGGGGGATCATTGCCCTGTTATTCCCAAATGAAGCACGTTGTAAAACGTTTCTTGTATTCTTTAACCAAACATGATGGAATTGAGTAAACGAGCAAAAACTCAACGGGAATGATCTCTCATATGCATCCGTCGAACCATTCTGAACGCCGTTGTGAGAATATCACCATGAAAATCTAACATGCGCATAGCGTGTTAGCAATCACTAACCTTTTTCCTTTCTGTTCTCTTCCCTATCCTATGACCACGAGCAATATCATATCGTCATCCTCATGTCAACTCTTCAAATGCAGTAACATCGAGACAACACAGAGCAATTAAGAACGGTATAAAGCCTAACCAATTTTACTTTCAGACAAATTTTCTAACACAAGATAAGCAATCAAATGACCACTACAAAACATACTGAATATCATCAAATCGACATAATATATAACGGCAAAAGGGAGGGACCACCAGGGCACCCAAGTGAAACGATTTGGATAGGGAGCATGGGACTGCCTCCTCCCTATTGTTAACATTTCGCGGAACGAGGGCGAGCTCTTCGACCCCATCTATTGGATTTATTCTGTTAATCGAGTTCTCGATTCTAATGCTGTTGGTATCAACTTGCTTTTGGAAGGAAATTCTCTTCCCTATATTCGCGGGTTTTGCGTAAGTGTATCTGCTTACGGGCCCACCCAAACGTTTTTGGCCCTTCATACAGGAGCTTGAAGATCACAAACAACAATAGAATCCTGATCAAATCGTTTTTCAGATTATTCCACTGCTATGGAAAGTTACCTTGCTACCATAGATGGTAGTATCTCATCATCATCATCATCATCATCATTGCGATGCTTCGGCACGAAATTGACCTCCTTAGCCTTGTATCACTCCAAAATCTCTTTTGAGTAATGGCACGAGGCTAAATCCGGCCAGAAAATCGTAGGACCGTCGTGTGGCCTCAAAAGAGGAAGTAAACGCTTTTGGAGGCATTCGATTAGGTACACCTGCCCATTGACCGTTTCAATTGTGACGGATGGGGTGCTCCACTTTCCACTTGAGCAAATTTCTTGCCAAATCATGTATTTTTTGGCAAAATTTTACATCTTCTGTTTTATAACGTCCTCAGGGACATCGAATTTATGATGAGCAGTGAAAAACTGGAGCCTTGGAAGCTGCCGGAAGTCTGCTTTTACATGCGTCTCATCATCCTTCCGTGCATGTGTTTTACCTACCGTATTCTGCCGCTCATCACGATCAGGTGCCATTTGGACTTTATACGTGTGTAGGCCTTTACGGTTTATTCGCATTTTACACGAAAGTTTTTGTTAGATTCAGTTTCTTCGCCACATCTCGAACTGAACTGTTGAGATTCCTTTTGAAAGCCTGAACTACCCGCTTGTGATCCTTAACACGATACGGAGATCCATTTATGCCACTATTTTCATTCCAATCGATGATCAAACGTTTGTGGTACCGATTTAAAACACGAGACACCGTAGAATGTACGAAACCCAGCTTCCTGCTGATGGTCCGATGATAAAGATCCGGATTTTCAAGGTACGTGCGCAAAATTTCTTTGCGCCGCTGCTGTTCTTCTGACTCCATCTTCACAACGATTGCACATCTGCTTGTGAAACGTTCACAGCGTGTTTTTGACACATCGAACTTATTCTTCTCAAAATACCCACCGGGTAAAAAGTTACAGCCATTAAGAAGTGGTGCAATTTGATTCCGTACATCCTTTATGTTAGCTCTTAAGTCTGCTGGTAGTTCACCACTTTTAGCTTAAACCGTGTGATTGGGAGTTGATTTTAAAAGTCGTAATGGTAAACGAAGTCCAACTGGATAAAAGCCTTTTAAAACAGCGGTCTTTGAATCATCAAAATCGTTTAATGGGATTATCGTCTAATCAGGTTCTGGTTTACATTGAACCGGAAAGGATTTCAGTTTCACTGCTCTCTCTGAGGAAATTGGATACTTATTGTTCTTTGAAATTGATTGCTTCATCAACTTTTTCAGTTTTTTTGTGTGTAGTTGATTTATTCAAATTTTCCAGTATTCACTAGGCATAGTAAATTCTGCCATATGAAGAATACTTATCTCTATTTAGTGTGTTCAAGTAACCTTCACATTAGAGTTGAAATTGATATTTTCTGAGGTTCTGTGTTGTACTAAGCACGTATTATAATAATTTCCCGCAAAAATAACGAATAGAGCCTTATAACATGATAAAACCCTATCTTTTTTCTTTAACTAGCTAAACCCGTAAACTATACTGGAAACCACTGCAGTTAAAATACACAAATTTGTTTTTGAGGTATTTTTCGGGGAGTTGCAATTAAGTGAACCTGCCTGGTTGAGTGATCGATCGGAAAGGCCTTCTGGACTTGTTTATTGTTTTTTTCTTAACTACGACAGTGTTGCGCGCAGCTCAGACCTGTCACTTCGTAAACACACCAGAGTGTAAATAAGCTATTTCGTTTATAATTTTGTTCAGCCCTGTATACACGCTTAGGTGTAAAAAATCAATTCTGTGTTACAATATACATCAACCCGGTGCGAGCCTTGCTACGCATGCAACTAAATGAATGATAATTTAATAGAACCTGCACGTTTATGGACATTTTTTGTGGATGAATCTGGTTGAAATATTTTCGTTTACTAATGTGCGTAATTTCTGGAGAAAAAAAAACAGAGGTTTGTGTTTTTAATTTAACCCTTGGATTGGTAGTTTCTACCGGTTTTTTTTTTCTGCGTAGAAGCATTTCATAGACAAAACATTTATCTTCAAACGCAGCCGTATTCCTTCAGTTTGAAGGAATTTTTTTATGGCATAACCTTTGATTAACTTCTTGTGCATAATGTAGCACTGAGGGTAACTCAAGCATCCCCCATTCTTGACTAGTAGGGGGTCAAACTTCTATCAGAGCATGCTTCCTACCCGAGAAATACACATTTTGTGTTTTAGTTGCAAAGATAATTCTCATAGTTGGTTCGAATTTCTGTTTAAGTGTCCCCTCTGCCCCTCTTGATCTCGAACCACCTTGGAAAAAGATCCTGCCTCCAAAAATCCCAACATGACATGCCACATTTGGTTCCATTTGCTTGATTAGTACTCGATTTCTGCAGAAATTTGAGTTTCATTTGTATGAAAACCACCTACCCCCCACTTTCCAGATGGGGAATGAGCTTTGGACAATCATAAGAACCTTCAGCGGCCTCAGCAACCCCTGCATTTAAATTTTCATAGCAGTAGGTATAATTCTCATGTTTGGTTGACATTTCAGTCTCATTTTCATGAGAGCCCACTTCTACCAGGGAATGGAGGAGTCTCAAACTTCCATAGAAACATTTCTTGCCTTCAAAAACCCTCACATACCAAATTTGGTTCCATTTGCTTGATTAGTTCTCGAGTGATGCATGAATTTGAGTTTCATTGGTGTGGGAAGGACCCCCTCGAACCATCATAA